>WEKY01021899.1:2356-17380 GCA_013390045.1 Picathartes gymnocephalus
CTATATGTTGGTACCTAATTTTTTGTTTTGCTCAAATGCATTTAAAAGTGTTTTTTGTATAACTGTCTGCATAGTCTGATCCTTCAGAATTTAGCAACCAATATATGAACACCTTCCTATGACTCGAAGACACTTCTTGTTCTACAGTAAGCAACAATCCCCTCGCCTCTGATGTGTGACACTGCAGGTAGCTGGAGTTAGTTTAAAAGACTAACAACATTTATTGAACTGGAAAACCCACAAAAAACTTGAAGGTGAGTCAGTTTTAGTTAAATTCCCCACCCCCATTGCCTAACAAATAAATCTTAAATTCCATTTGAAACATAAATTAGATAATATCTACAGGACAAAATCAAGTCCTTTACTAAGTTCAACAAAATATGACTACATTACTTTTCCCCTGGCATAACCTTCAGATCCTTATGAAAACAAAAGTCCTGACCTCTGTGAGAAGGATTGGTCTGTTGACATATTCAGCCTGCTCAGCTGATTCAGCTGTTAGATCAGCACCTAATTTTCTAGGGTCTGTTCTAGACCACATTTCTTAAAAGGCTGAAATTACCTGTCATGCATTCACAGAAACACTAAAATTCTTTTCTAGATATTTAAAACAGTCTTTTTGCTGTTGTTTGGTTTATTTTGGATTAGTGACAGAAGGGAAAAGATCTTATTTTATCAGATCTGGAAACGTGTAGGTAATCAAAAATTTATTTAACAAAAAATTCTTGCATTTGAAATTTATTTTAATTTAATCTCTGAACACAATCTCTGAATGTCATAAAAAAGACTTAATTTTATTTATGCAACAAGGAATTGCAATATAATATAAAGGTATACATATTATTTCTGTGAGGACAGTGATGGTAGAAGGAAATTAGCTTTGTGTTCTGTATCAATAATGGATACATGTGTTCTGAAATTGAGAAAGAACACACAATATCATGGTACAAGGCTCTTAGGAAATAGCTAATGGAAGATGTTTCTAAGAAATTATTAATTTCATCAAAAGGACATAATGAAAATTTGTTCCTTCAATTACCATGCATGTGCATCAGAAGAATCAAAGAGCATATGAGTCCTCGAGATAAAACTCAAAGATATTTGGGTGGTTATTGTATGCTTATTAGCCTAAAGCTAACGTTCAATACTGTAAGGTCTTCACAGTGTCCTTCGGGACCAAATATCCATAATACAGCCGGAAATGTTCACAAACATGATGGGCAAACTGCCTGAAGGGCCGGGCACAAAGACTTCTACTAACTGAGGCAACATTTAGCAGGTGGTCAGCTTCCAGTGGGGCTCCTCAGGGATCAGTTTTTGGGCCAACTCTTCAATGTTTTTATCAATGACCTGAACACAAGAGCTGAGTGCACGCAAGTTTGCTGATGGTAATAACTCATGGGGAGCCATAGACTCCCTTGAAGGTAAAGAGGCCTTACAGAGAGACATGATAGCTTTGAATGCTCCTGTGATTTTACAGTTCACTACTTTTTATAGTTGCCCAGGTGCAATACTTAGAATCAACACAGTAAAAGTGAAAACAATGGAAAATATTCAGAGAAGTTTCTCATGCTTATAGAGACTAATTTTTAAGATACATACATCTGAAAGTTCATTCCTACACTTCTGAAAATACAAGATTTCCTTCACAAATACCTGCAAAGACCAAGCTGAGATTACAGGTTGTATGAATTTAATATATCCATGTAGAGACTAATATAATATACGTCTTTGTGTCATAGTTGAATAAATATATAAGCACACTCTTGATTTTCTTATAGGAAAAGAAGAATAAAGAAAAGTAGTGATTCTTGTTAATTAACTTCTTTTAAGCCTCATTTCTTTCCTTTTTATATGGTATGGAAAATTGCATGCAACAGGGTTTTTCAGTATTGCATGTTTGATTGCATTTTCTTTCTCAAATCAGAGGCAGATTGCCAAATGCAGGAAGATGATGCCTTTTAAAAGGATGGATATCTCCAGTTCAGCTATTTTGCAGAAAATGGAGGATTTGTTTTTCTGAGACTTGTCCCATCTCACAGGCACCTGTCTTCAGGGAATGTTTTTGAAACTGTTCTGCTTCTGCTGCCCATAGTCACAACCTACTTCTATTTTTATAGGAGATAGAGTTTAGGTGGCTAGATCCAGGACTCAAGCACCTCCATCTGCCTCAATGCTTAAATTTAGGACATGTCTATATCCCCAAAACTCTTGCCTACTAAAATCAGGAACATTTTTCAGGAGTCCATATCTTGCAGGATTTAACAAATTAAATCTAGGGATAAAAATGAATGGTTCTAAAGTTCTCAAAACATAAATTATTATTATCACAGGAAAGTGTTAATTATAATTTGCACTAGCTACATTGCCTGATTGTCCTGAAAACAGGTATTCCCAAAATAGGTATTTTTCATTAGTACAGTTTATGGAGGTGTTTAAGAGTCATATGGATGTTCCACTCAAGGTCATAGCAGTGGACTTGGCAATGCCAGATTAATAATGAAACTATGATCTTAAAGGTCTTTTCCAACATAGATGATTCTGTATTCCCATGAAAAAGTGAATAAACTTCATGAAATGTGCATCGGAAAGAGCAGATTCTAATTTCTTCTCTGCCTGATACATCCAGGAGTTAGCCTTGCTCTTAAGCCAAATGAGCCCCTTAAAATTAGTCGTAAATGAAAAATTTTCTAGATCTTCACACGAATTTTTACTTGTTCCTCTTTCCCTTATCCAGGAACATATATAATTTTGAAGACCATACAGAGAGAACCAATAAAATGAGATTTACTGTTTTTTTAAAATTTACTATATGGTAGTTATATTTACTATATAACCTCAAGACACAGGAGTCAATGCTTGTCTCTTTTGTAGATGTATTGTACTTCAGAAAATTATATCAGCTGGCAAAATACAGAGAAGTCTTCTTATGGACACTTACAAGGAGGATAGAGGATTTTTCCTCTGTCTGATCTAAAACAGGGCGTACCCGAGTATGAATTAACTCCTCTCAGTTCCCTATATATTTGACATCTATTGAAATTTAAGGTTGGTAAATTGCAATCATTTTAGATAAATATCAGCTAGTTAATCTGACTGACTCCAAGAAACTGTCCAAATATAGTTGTGGTTGAAGTAGATCATTGTGTCTGCAGGTTATTCAAGCAGATTAATTTTTGTTGCTCAAAGAGTCTGTCATACCCCAGGGATGTGCTGGAATGGTTTCATTGTAATCAGAGGCTCTATGCACATGAAGGATTTGTTAAACTCATTCTGATCAGTTCATTAAAAGCCTGAATGCCATTTGAGAGCCTTCTCTGCTGATTGGACTTCACTCAAAAATTCTAATTCACAGTAATAAATATAGAGCAAAAATTACAGTGGGGAAGGAAGAAAAATATTATCAATTTCCCTGCAATTTATCTCCTTTGAACAGCACTGTCTCTCCTATGATGTGACCCAACAATTCAAGAGCACACATAGAAAGGATTGATTATAGTTTTCCATTTTTCTCTCAGGTATATCTTGTATATGTATTTGTATGTAAAAAATATTCACAGAGGATATTCTATCTCAGAATTTAGAAGGCACTCAATACCAATTTCTAAAGCTAGGCTTTCTTTCCTTATTTATACATCTGATTTTCAGTGTTTTGCTTTAGGATAAGCTTTCTCAGTAGCAGTGAATCAACACCACTAAGTTCTATCTTATTTCAAGTGGTTTTATCCCATTAAAGGTCTGTCAGATAAAGAATGGACTGTAAGTGACTTTATCAGTGTCTTGTATCTGAGGTGTGATGAAATTCCTTGTGAAATGTATAGAATCATAATGTTAGCATTATGATATATTCTGTTCTATATTATCACTGTTAAGAAGCAAATAAGTTTGCTATAAAATTAAATTAACCGGTGAGGAAAGAAACATATTATCCAGAAAAAGTCGGTATCTATAACCGGTCATTACACCTTAAAATCATTGACTTAGATGCAAAAGTAACATTTAAGCTTCCATTTCAAGTTTTTATACAAGTCAATTAAGTCTTTCTTCTATTTATGAAAGAATAGAAATGTGTTGTTCTTACATGGTCAGAATAAAGTCCCCTTAGCCAACTATTTTTTAAGGGTTCAAGACCTAGGAAAGATGGTAAAACCAAAAAAAGTTCACTGTAATATTTCTGCAACATTTGCCAAGTCCCACAAGGGACATCCTAAAATAGACAAGGTGTTTGTGCATACATGTATCAATCACATGCATAATGGAGAAAATTACTGCCTATATTTTCAAAAATATTCTGGTAATGGGAAATGATACCTGACCCAGTGAGGATCGTGAGAGCTCATTTAGCTGGTCTTAGCAGCACGTAAGTGCTGGAGGGTCTTCTCTCACAAGTGCTTTGGAGCATTATAGGGGTTTGGTGTCTTCCTGTCATGGTCAGCTTGAACTTTTCAAGTTTACATAACAATCTCATTTGCAAATTAAGCTTTTATTTATTTATGAATTCATAAGTTTAAAAAATACAGCAGGGGATCAACCTGCTTTGTGCAGACAAGTTTAATATGAAATCTCTAAGTTAATTTAATTTTTCTTATCAGCTTTTCTTCTGAATGTCCTGCTCTATGTGCAAACAACATCCTGGGAGGTAGTTCCCTTTGGTGACATGATTTTGTTACTCCTACTTTTATGCTTTTGTGGTATGATACACTCAAGTGTAGTTAAACTTAACAACTGTTGGAGACAGAGAAAAATGCAAAGATTTAACTTTGAGTTATTAGCAAGTAGAAAATGCTTTAAAGTGCCTTAAAACATATAGTAGCTCTGTTAGTCAGTGGTAAAGTGTTCTCTCCAGTTTAAAGTTCAATAGCATAGTCCTTCATAACACTGACCACCCTTTAAAGAAAATATAAACATAGCACGGTGTAGTTAAATAGAAAGATAGAACATGATAAATTATATGTGTAAGCTTCACGCAAGAAATACGGACATTCGCTTTAAGTTAGGATAGGTGCAAAAATATCAATATAGAACCGTGTCTGTAGTTGGTTGGACAATAAGTAAATATAATGCTGTTAGAATGCTTATGGAATAGGATGCAGCAAACAATGCCAGGAGATGCTCACGTAGAATGCAGAATGCTTAGAAGAAATGAAGAATGTTGCTGGAAAACGCTTAGATTGCTACCCATGCTGCTTCTGCTTGGGACACTGAGATCTTAGCAAATGGCAGGGACTGTTACTTCTCACCCCTGTGAGACTGACTGCGCTTTTCTGCAATAAACACCTTTTGCAACAACAGGAGACTCTCTCATCACTCTCAGACCAAGAGAAGCACGAGAAAATTCCATACAAACAACCCATGGTTTGGTATAATGTTTTTACTTACAGTAGTCAGATAGAGGAGATTTTATTTTATTTCACAGAAATTACATTAATGTTATCAAGAACAGAGGGTTCCAAACAGGCACAGAGAATCTCGTATTTTTCTGGCTGATCTGAAGAAACAATGTCTTCTTAGGGAGGGAAAGATGGGTGGGCAAATGTTTCTGGCTCTTATGACTTTGGCCTTCAGACTATAGATTGGTGCTCTGCTTTTCATGCTAGAGACTGACACAAAGTGTTCCAGTGTCAAAACAGAGATAAACTTCAGCTGTCTATCTTGCTGGAACATGGACTATTTATGTGCAGATAGTGGCTAAAGATATAAAACCTTACATCCGTTCCTGAAAAATATTCTGAACGTATAAGTAATAGAAGTTGTTTTGCAAAGCCATGTTTTGGAAAAATATATTTTATTATAGAGAAGACTATAAATCTAGCTAACAGAAAAAACAGGATTGAAAGATATTTGGGGCAGGCAGTGAGCAGAAAAAGGATCAGAATAAATACAAACAGACACCAATCAAGTAAAAAAACTTGTGCACATTCATCTCTATAAGATTCAGTGATTGCTTCAGATGGAAAGAAGGATGAAGGAAAGAAGGAAAATGTTGGAAGGATTTCTTCAAGTACTATTTTACTGCTTTACTGCTTTTAATAGCATATCCTGGTGGCTATTAAAATCAAGAATGGTGATGACATGGGCAAAGTGATGAGAATAAATGAGTTTCAACTACATAATATTTTAATATTGCTACATATTAGGATGAACTAGACACTGACTATGCTGCATGATTGTTCCCACTCTATTCTAATTTTGTACCTGTTCTTATTAAGAAGAATCATCAAGCATTTCCTAATGAAGTATAGGGACATCTATGTCTAGCCCACAATTTTGTAGTGATTGTTAAATCATGTGTCCAATATCTATTAGGACTCATATCAGCCCAAGAATATTATTCACTTTCTCAAATAGCCCATTGATCAATTATTTCCTACAAAAAAATCTCTCAAAAAAATACCAAAACAAACCCAAAACCAAACAACAACATGCCCCTGCCAAACCATATACCTGCTCATTTTAGCCTATCACCCATGTGAACACTGCTGGAGATCAATTTTTTTCAGAATTGCCTTTATATCAAATCAGCATCACCACCCCAGTCAGCTTTGCAGTGGTTAAAGTGTCTTGGTGAGCACTTTGTTTTCTGGATATGTCCCCTGATGTAAGATGAGTGAAGTGAGGACTGAATTAATGGTTTTATCACTAGTTTGTGAATGCAGCAGGAAGTCTTTATAGCAACCTTGCAAACACACATAGATTCTGAATATCTGTCTGAATATTCTTAAAGGACAAAAATCCTCTGTTTAGAGGAAACACTGTTTTAAGTAGGTTTAGCAAAATTAATAGACATATTGTTTCGCAACTGAGTGCCAAAATTAATTTCCAAAATTTTGGATAGCAGGGCAGAGATCAAAATTATTTTTACTTCACTTCACCTCTTTTCTGTTGTGTGTTATGCCATTTAAAAGGAAATTGTCTGAAATACAGAGGGTTAACTACAAGAACATCATTTCCCATAACTGAGAGTGGAAAAATATGCCTGGTTTGATAAGTGTTTAATATGCCCATCCTCATAATCGCATTTGTGAGAAAACAATATGAGTGTTTGGAATTACTTGTATTGTAAAAAAGATACCCATAAATGAAAAATTATCCCTTATGGTTGCATGATAATTGCAAAAAAATTTAGTCACTTTTATAATTCAAGTACGTATTTGTCTTTAAGGTAGAAGAGTAGGCAGTTTTCCTCATTAGGTGCTAAATCAAATTTTCATCTCAATTTTAAAATGGCTGTGAAAATGACATTTTTCTATGGGGTAAGGGCTGGTGTGCCCTCATGTGTTAGCAGTTCTTGATGGACTACTGAACATGAGGAGTTCAGTTCCACAATCTGACAGAAGGGATTCAAATCAGAGACAGGCTGTATATACATATATTAGCAGGAGAAAGGAGAGAGACATTTCTAAAAGAAAATTCTCTTCTCTGTCTTTTGGACATGCCAGTGATTGTAGCAGGAAGGAGTCTTATATTTTCTTCTCACATTTGAATGTCCTAGAAAGTCAAATCTAATCTGTATCTATAATATAATTATAGTTATGGAAAATGTTATTCGTTTAAAACGCTTTGTTGATTAACAAAAGAACTGAGACCCCTGCTTTGTCCATCAGTGCCCATGTCCAGGAAGGAAATAATTCACAACATAGCTATTTTAAACCTGTGCACACACATACTGAGCATTAAAAATAGACTTGCAATTAGCTAGGTGTTTGCATCTACTGATTGGCTGTTGTAGAGTTTAATTTGCTTTTCTCTTACTGAGGATGCTATTTTGAATCACTTCTGTCTGTTCAGATCCTGTTCTTTTAGGAAACTTAGTCAATTCAAAGGTTACTTCAAATAACTGAAGAGAAAGGGGAGAATTATCAGTGTACTATTCCAAATAATATATTGTAATAGACCTATTAATTTCAATAAATTTGCTTTTTCACTAATACATATGAAAGCCAATATTATTCCATTTCATGTTTTCAATCTATCTATCCATAGGTGAAATAAACTTTCCTGATGGTTGTCACCTGTTGAGGCTTTGATGAGTTCTTTTTCTGAGCACAGATTCTTAAATCCTGGTGTGGTGTGAACTCAATGGCAATAGCCACTACTATGTTAAGCAGGATGGAGAAGCAGTTTACTACATGGTAGACTAATGTGCCTGGAAAAACAGCTTGCTTATAATGATGATCCTGATGCTGCCAGTGGGCACTTGAAAAGCACTTGCTGTAGCCAGTTTGTGAAGTCAAGCAGTGTCGCTCTGTCTGTGCCAAAAACCCCTACTTCTCTTCCTGCAAGATAGAACATAAAAGCAGGTCACTGAACATTAGCTGTGTCTCCATAAAATTGAAATCTGTGAGTGGCACAGAAGAAATGAAAGAAAAGAGAAGAGCCACATTTTTGACTGAAAGGTATTTTGTCCATTTTAAGAAAGAAAATATGCCAGTCAGATCTCACTATGTTGTGTGCCAACATACAGAGCCTTTTTTTCACTTAATTCCCTCTGCTAAAGTAGAAATGTGCGATGATGGAAAAAAAAAATGTTCAAGGAGAAACCACATTTGTGTATGGCATGATGTAGACACTTCTAAAGAACAATGGAAGTAAGCAATGCTTCTGGTAAAAACTAGCATGTACATGGATTATCTGGTGTATAATATTTTTTTCACCATGGGATGTTCTATTCAACATCTGATGGGCAGCACCTTTCTCAGAGAGGAATATGATGTAGCACAGAAGATTGAGGGGCCAATTGATAAAGCTTTAGAGTAGTTTGGAAGAGAGAAAGAGAAAGTACTTGGCTAGCCAGTAATTAGTGGTTGGACAGTGTGACAAAATTTAAGGAAACGAGCCCTAATGGGATCCCGCAATCTGCTTCATGAGGTGTTGCCTAAAAAGCACCATACCTGAATGTTTTCACACTAATGCAGAGATGACGAGGAATAAGAGGAGATGAAGCTTTGTCCCAGTTGCAGAGATTTAACATCACTGGCATAAGTGAAACCTTGTGGGATGAGTCCTGTGACTGGAGCGCCGTGATGAGTGGTTCCAGGCTCTCCAGGAGGGATAGGCAGGGCAGAAGAGCCTGGGGGGTGGCACTGTGTGTAACAGAAGGGATAGAATGTATGGAGCTCTCAGCTGGAAACCCTCTGGGTAAGAATCAAGGGGCAAACAGATGATGTGGATGTCACTCTGAGAGCCTACTACAGACCTCCTGCGCTGGTTTGAAGGTAAACCAGCAGGGGGAAATAACTCCACACAAATACCTTGATAGAGATTTAAAGTCAGAGCTACAATTTAATAGGAAATTTACAATAAAAGCAATAGTACAGAAACACTGCCTTAAACAGACAAAGCCGGAATATGACCCGACACGCTGTTGGTCAGCGTGGTGGTAGCAGTCCAGTTGAATGGTGGTTGCAGTCCCATTGGAGTAATGAACAAGGTCTTGTCAGGCCTGTGGAAAGATCTGGTCCTTCTCTGGAGGTCCAATGGTAGCTATCGAACCCTTGTCCTCTGGGAACCCAGTGGTCAGATTGTGGTGTCCCAAGGCCCAGAGGACATACAGGCAGGAATGTTCAGTACCTCACCCAGGGTGGCGAATTTTACAATGGCAGGATGTAATTCTATGAGTCATTCCAGGAAGTCCTTGATGGCACATTAGCAGGGATGAACCTCCTGTTTCCCCCTCTGCTTTAGACTGGCTGTGCACTGGGCAGCTGTTGAAAATGACCCACAACTCACAACTCATCAGAAGATGTTGTAGATGGTGGTAGAATACTTTGGTTACTCCTCACATTGTGGATACTGTCAGAGCCCTGAGCAGAGAAAGCTCAGGCATATTTG
This sequence comes from Picathartes gymnocephalus, assembly GCA_013390045.1. NCBI lineage: Eukaryota > Metazoa > Chordata > Aves > Passeriformes > Picathartidae > Picathartes > Picathartes gymnocephalus. Next base: position 12,188 of record WEKY01021899.1, read on the forward strand.
CTGCAGTTTGGGACAGAGAGAAAACTTTCTCATAGTTCTGCTAGAGAATTGTTGTGAGAACGGCAAAATATAAGAATGTAAACAGACTCGCACCTGGTGATTTCCATAAAGAGGTTGGAACTCAGTTGTTACTCCTGATTAACCAGTAGCCTTAAGGGGGTGTTAATATTCTTAACCAATAATATGATACTTGAGTCCATGTATTATAAAAGACACGGGATTTTGAATAAAGTCAAAAGAAGTTGTTGAAGCTGAATGTGTGTGTTTCGGATCTGAAAGAGAACAGTAACATTACATTGTAACCCAAGACATCTCCTAGCTGTGGTGACAACACTGATGGATTATACTTTGAGCAACTAAAATATGCTTCCAAGTTAACTGCCCTTGTCCTTATGGGGAACTTCAACCTGCCTGAAATCAACTGAGACCATCAAACAGCTAGTACAACCCAGGCCAGAAGATTCTTAAAAAACCTGGATGACAGCTTTATAGAGCAAGTTCTAAGGGAGTCAGCTCAGGAAGATGCCCTCCCTGGTTTGCTGTTTGTCAACAGAGTAGATCTCATGAGCAAAATGGAGACTGATGGCCGTCTTGGACACAGCAATCATGGAGAGACCGAACTTAAAATCTTGACAACATGAAAAGTACTAGCAAGACCTCAGCTTTGAACAAGAGTCAACTTCAGGTTCCTCAGGGAACTAGTATTTAAAGTCCCTTGTGAAAAATTTTTGCAGGTGCTGGGATCCATCCGTGCTGGTTTCTTTTTAAACATCATCTCCTAAAGGAGCAAGAGGCCAGAGAAGACCTGCAGAAAGATCTCAAAAAGTTAGACAGATGGGCAATCACCAACTCTATGGGGTTTAACAAGGTCAGGTGCTGGATTCTGCACCTGGGACAGGGCAACCCTGGTTTGGTTTGGTTGATGGCAAATTGAACATAAGCCTGCGGTGCCCTGGCAGCCTGGAGGGCCAACCCTGTGCTGGGGGCATCAGGCACAGCATCGCCAGCCAGGCAAGGGAGGGGATTGTCCCACTCTGCTCTGCAATGGGCAGCCTCACCTCAAGTCGTCACAGCTTTGGGTGTCACTAGAAAAAAAAGACATTAAGATATTAGAGAATACTCAGAGGAGGCCCACAAAAGTGGTGAAGGGCCTTGAGGGAAAGCCAAATGAGGAGCAGCTGAGGTCACTTGGTCTCTTCATCTTGGAGAAGACTGAGAGGAGACCCCATTGGGATCTTCAACATTCTCAAGAGGGGAAGAGGAGGGGCAGACACTGACCTCTTTGCTCTTGTGCCGTGATAGGACTCAAGGAAACAGCCTGAAGTTGTGTCAGGGGAGGTTTAGGTTGAATATCAGGAAAAGATTCTTCACCCAGAGGGTGTTTGGGCACTGGAACAGGCTCCCCAGGGAAGTGGTCACAATACCTAGCAGAGTTCTTGAGGCTTTTTTGTGTAGAGCCAGGAGCTGGACTTGATTATCCTGATGGGTCTGTTCCAATTCAGGGTATTCTATGATTCTATGATTCTGCTGTGGCAGTCCTGTAAATTTAAAATGCACAGAAGAGATAATTAAGAATGGCAAATCACCTCATGAAACTTTCTTAAGAGAGCATAAATAAATTCCGAGAGATACCATCCACAACAGAGGAGTTTGAAATACAAAGGAATTCTATATATTACTATTTTTAAGAAATGCTTTGAGAGATTAATTTTCAAGGAATTACCCTTAAAAAACCCTTCAAGAGATCTGAGTAATTTGACATGCCTTCTAGCAATCACTTTTTCAGCTAATACTTATATTTCAGAAGGAAGCAAAAGTATCATATTATCAGTCAACTGATTTTTATTTTGGAATAGAAAATATTGCATAGTCTAATTCTCAGCATTGTTTCACAAGTTATAGTAAAGATGGAAAAAAATAGCATGATTAGTCTGTTAAACTAAAAATAAGAAGATGCACCTTCAGAGTGAAAGGAGATGAACCTCAAAAAGAAAATACAACATTTATATATTTTTAGAACTTTTCTCATTTTATAATTCCAAAATGAATTTTCTTTGGGAATTTAGTGCACTCTGACATTTGAGAAGAATGAATTTTCAGTCTGATGTTTATGATAAAAGATTCCATTTTTCAATTGTTTTGGCTTTTAATATTTTAAACACTCAGCATGAGATTGATAATGGTTATTTGTCAAGTAGAAAATATGACTTGGATTTATAGAATTAGTTCACATTTTTTATTTCTTGTCTTACGGCATTAGAGTCATTTTATTCTAGCTGTACATGCTTTTGGAATAAAAGCTACCAGCCTTTCTAGCAGATAAATATACTTAAATCAGGCAGTGACAAACATATGCATACCATGCTGTCACAGCCTTGCCATGAGTAGTACATATGAAGCTAACATTTGCAGGAGAAACATAACTCCTGGAGCTGCTCTCTTCTGGAAATGTGGTTAGAGTCAGGGCCATAAATAATATTAGAAAGATAGTACACCTAATAAAGAGAATGAAGTTTTGATCACAAAGATATTATGAAACAGTTAAGCACAGAAAACCAAAGGAAAGTAAGACTCTGTGAATAAAAAGGATTGGAACCAGAACAACTCGAAATATACTAAAAAACATGATTAAATCCAAAGGAGGTTAGATGTTGGTGCCAAAAAATTGTTGTTTTATTTAATAGTAAAAGAGGCAAAGAGAAAGAAAGAAAAGAAAGAAATAGAAGAAGAAGTGTGCATGAGGGTTGGAGGGAGAGGGAGAGAGTGACAGGTGTTAGGTAGAAACCTATCACCCTGCCAGGGGTCCCAATGACATCTTGTTGTTTCCCTCCATCTGGTCCTCTCAGTGGTGAGGGTGCCCTGCAGCCCACCACTGCCACTGAAAATACAGAATATTATTCCATTGAATACACTTGGGCCAGGTGGGAATGCCCAGGTGCCTCCCCTGGGGAGGGCAAGTTTGACCCCATCCCTTGCAACACTGTGGATCTCTTGCATCATTTGCAGTGCTCTGGGGCAGGGTCTGGGGACCACTTTGGTTGGGGGGGGTGGCCTTTGATGGGTCAGGACCCTCTGCTGCCCTTCATGTGGATATGGTTTTTCTCTGGGCTAAAGGGGCCCCAGCGCTGAGCTGCTCTGCACAGCATAGGACTGGTGTTAATTGCCTCGGAGCAGAGGCTTTGTCATCCCACACCAAAAACCTCTCCTCTCCCCAGCCTGTGGTGTGAGGGTCTGTGCGAGCCTGGCAGCTGATAGCCCTGGGCCTGAGGTCTCCATCCCAAAGATGCTAAGCTTGATCCCTCTGGGAATGTATTCTTATCTTCATCAACGAGCAGTGAGCAGTTCAGGGCCCCATTCAGGGTTTTGGTGGTCTTCTCTGCAGCTTTTTTACACTTTTGCTATAAAAAGCAAAGGTCCTTCATGAAGGTGTTTAAGTCATAAATTATAACTTTAAGTCCTCAACAAAGCAGAAGATGCATAGCTGATCCCAGCTAACTTCATAACCCAAATCACATTAGTGCCAGCTCCATTTAGGTGAGAACCAAGTACTTCCCTTTCTTGCCTGTCACCCACAGCCAGCCACTGCTCCCAAACAGAGGGAGAACTCTTACTGTGCTATTAATAGTGTCTAAAAATGCCACTTTGGGGGAAACCTGTAATCAAAATAAGAGGGGTTTTTTTGGTTTTGTTTTTGTTTTTGTTTGGTTTGGTTTGGTTTTGGTTGGTTTTGTTTTTGGTTTTGTTTTTGCACAGAACCATAATATTTGGAACAATATTTTTTTTAACTTATGGGGAGTACATCAAAGTGGAATTCCAAGACTTCTTTCTCTTTTTTTTTAATGTATAGTTTTCTAGTAGTTATTTATTTTGAAATATATATATGATCTGAAATGTCGCATAGAATGCAGCTGAAGGCCTTTGGAGAAAAGGCTTAATAATATAAGGAAGCTAGATACCTGTGACCCTGTTGACACAGCTCCTTTATCTCATAATTTTGAAATACATTAAGTTCTTAATTTTACTTTATTTTTTGCTTTTTTCCCATCTCCAACTGCCTATAAAGTAAGAATACCTAGTAGGAAACATTCATCTCAAGAGTTTACAAAAAGTCCCCAATGGAATTCAATTTTAGTTTTGGCTAGAGGCCTAGATAGGTAAGCCAGGCTTTTGATTTTAAAATGTTGATTGGATTGACAAACAAGAATTCAGCTCCCTCTTCTTTCACATAAATCCTCTGTCACCACTGGCAAATTGCTTACAATCCTACTGTGTCTCAGTTCCCTCTGTGAAGGTGTAGTTTTTAGTAATTCCTTGCCTCACAGAAATACAGTAATGGTAAATACATCAGTAATAGTGAAGAAAAAGAAATTCTAGTAAAAGAAGTAATAGAGTGCCATGGTTATTTTCTCCTTGATGATAAACTCATTTTAAGTCAATAGCCATCTCTTTCTATTGCAAATGGATGACTTTTCCCACAAGTGTTGTCATAAGAGATTTCAGTCTATCCTCTGGGTCAATAATGCTCTTCCAAAACAATTCACCATGCAACCACTTCCTCATGATAATATCTCTTAGAGATTACTCCTCATTTACAAATGCACAACAGGAAACTAGTCAAAACAGGAAAAAAAGCAGAGTAAAACCCCCAGTACTACAGAAAACTAAAATATTTTATTAAGTTTACTATAGCAATGTTGAGGTCTGTACTTCATTTGACAATGGAAGATCATGCTAATTTTTATTTATCTCCACTGAAAAATTGGTTTACTGTAGAATTTTAACTCTTCAGGATAATAAACCCATTTGTCACATAAAAAACTCTCTTTTTGTCTTTCATAATTTTCTTGTTCTAGGACATAACATTTCAGTCTTTTCTTCTTTTACCCTGCAAGCCAGAAAGAACCACTTTGTTTGTGTACAAATAGACTTATCTATGTCTTTCATCCAGGGTCACTCACTGTGCTTTTTAAAACTTACTCTTCAAAACTTCAATTCGTAATCAGACCCTCTGTTCACCTTCAGACTCTATGTTGCAATTAAATATTTGTTCTTCTCAGAGGTTTCTTACCTTTCTTTCCTCTGCTTCATTGGTGATAGGCGTGTTTGAGAAGCTTTATTTTAGAACACCATTAACACCTTTATTATTTTAATATTTTTATTCTAGTAACTGTTTATTATTATTATTACTACTAC
>WEKY01021900.1:0-11482 GCA_013390045.1 Picathartes gymnocephalus
ACTTCCTGAGGGTGCACTCTGCCTCATCATTAATGAAGATGTTGAATGGGACTGGGCCGTTTTTACCCCTGTAGTACACCTCTAGTGGTGGATGTAAGCGTTTGTGTGATTTGGCAGTACATGTGTTAAATCTATGGGAAACAGTTTTGTGCTATGAGGACAAGGTATTTTAGTATTGTTACTATCGCATTGTCTCAGAGTATGCAGCAGTGCCAAAAGACTTCAGGGCAAGGGCTCTGCCCCTACAAGGATGTATAGGATTTATTCATTACTAATTAATTCCTAACAGGTATATGAATTGATAAAAAGACAAGTGCAGCCTTAGGTTTGAGTATCAGATTCAAATAGATTTGTGCCAGTGTTTAACAGAGTAATGAGTAGCTTGTAGTACCGTTACCTTCATGACATCATCTTTATTTAAAAAGCAGGGAGCTATTTCTTTCTAAGACTACCAAGTGTGCATCTATAACTGGGCTTGTAAGTCTGGCAGTAGTTCTAGAAATTGAAGTGCATGCAGTTAGCAGCTATATCATAGCAAAATGGGGTCTGTTTTCCATTTACCTTATGACATTTTAATATATTTGAGAAAGTGATTGAATATTATAAGTATTTTTATATATTACATAAGACAATAGGGAATCGGCCCTAAAATTATATAATCTTGGTGCAATTTCCCTCCTTTCCTTCCTTTAACTGTTATCACATAACTTATGTACAACTGCCTGTTTCTCATTGATTCTGTCTTTCTCTTCCTTTTTGTAAGTCATTTACAGATAGAATTTGATTTTGTAAATGCACTCTTTGTTCATATGTATTCATAACCTGGTTTCAGCAAGTAATTGTAATTTGTGCTCTATGGCTTGCTGTTGAGTAATCTGTTGTAAGCATTTACTGTTTCAGCTGCTAAGGAGGACATAGCCTGCACAGTATGTTTCTGATTTTTGATTCATTAAGAGTCTCTCCTCTGACTGGCTTTCTCATGAATAGAAGGGTATTGTTTTATAGGTATATTCTTTGGTGCTTATTTAAAACAGACTGTTTCACCAAATGTTTCCTGCCAGTATAGTTGTTGCTAGAACACAGAAGAGCTAAAATGTATGCAGCTGAAATGAATTCATCAGGAAACTCAAATAATCATGAAAATAAACATGCTCAGCTCTCAACCATTTCTGAGCAAATAAAAAAGAATCACTTCTGATGCCCCACATTACTCTCCATGCTGCACTCAACTGCCTCTGAACCTTAGGTAGAAGCTGAGATGCCTGACAGATGTTTTTAGTGACTCCATATGCACTTAATTTTGTGCATTAAATGCACATAAACTGTTTTACTCATCTAGTTTCTAAAGTAAATTATTACTTTTCAAAATCTGTTGCATAAGTAATAACAGACTGCTAAGATACTGTGAATGCCATTTTGTTTTGCTCTAGTGGAAAATTTCTTGCTGACAAGGTCAAGCCTTGCAGTCTGAGAACAGTCATGTGATGAAAGGCACATCCAGCAGGAGGAGAGGTGGGAGATGGACATCTACTGTTGTCTCCTTCAGAAGTGAGGTTTTGAAATATGGTTTAGTTAGATTTAGGGGATAGAGCTGAACTACTAAGTCTTGCTTTTATTACTGTAGACTAAAATTAAGTTGGTTTTAGTGTGTTTTCAAAACTGCTTCCTATTTCATGACAGGACTGCAGGAGTTAACAGCATTGTCTGTAGTTGTCTTTTAGCAGTAATACTGTCAGGGCAATCCTTACACAGAGTACATAATGATTTTTAAGTAGAGTCATGTTATGGTGCACAGTAAACTGGAGGTTGCAATGGAGAAGATGTAGCATGGCTGTTTTTTGTTTCTGGTGCAGCAAAATATTTGTGCTCTGCATTTAAAATGAGTTTGAAGATTGTGAGAAAATCTCACAGGCGTTAACAGCCAATTTTCAACCATTTACACCAGAGAACAGCTTCCTTTCAGGTAGATAGCTCACATGTAATATTGCTTTGCCCAAAGACATTTAAACTTCAGATATTTTTATATGATTGATTAATATCCTTTGTTATAGAGCTTGATTCTTAGGATAAAAATAATTAAAAGAATCTAGAAGTCAGGTTGCTCGGTAAAGAACTAGGTAGCTACATTTTCAACATAAAAGGCCACATCATTACCAGAGGTTGCTGAGAGGCTGCTGATGCCTTAATAGATAAGGTTTAGATAGATTACCTGCAATACTAAACAATTTACTGGGAACAGAAAATGGGCTTCCAATGCAGTCGAGAAATGAAACATCACAATTATTTGAGGTACTCTGTAACCTTGGAAACAATTGGGAGCAGTGACATCAGCAACAATTATGTGCTATTTTGTCTTCAGTTTATCACCGAGGTAACCAGAGCAGGTTTCCCTGCTTGAAGTTTTAAGAATGTCGTGGTCTGGTATTAAGTGAACATTCATGAAGCAGACTACTTAGGGTCTGTTAAAATATCGTTCTGCTTCCCTATTAAAATGATCCTTCAGTATTTAAATAGTGTAAACGCCTATGTTTGTTTGGGTTTTTTTCTTCCCCCCACCTTATTTTTTCTGTGAAACAGCTGCAGGCAAATTAAGCCTTAGTTACTGTGCTAAATTCTCTAAATACTGGAAAGAAGGAAAATCTATTTCCTTATCAATTTCTTCTTGTGGGCCCCAAATATCAAGTATTGCAACTGCACATAAAGACTGCAAATAGCACGATGTTGTTTTTGGGTGTGGGATTTACCCAGAATGGAGGGCACATGATGTTCCCACGCCAGACTTCCTTGAGGGGAGCTCTGCATTAAAGTCTAGTTTCACAAGAGACTTATATTCAGTGCTGCCAGAGGAAAGTACTGGATGAGTAATTCCCTTAGACTTCCTGGCTATCAAACATTCTTAGTCAGCCTATCTTACCTTGTGGTTGTGCCACATGATAACCATCTTCATGCTTAGTGCAGAGAGGTGTTTGGGTTTTTGCAGTGGATTTGGGAAAGGTGATGTTTGAATTAAAGTTTTGTTGCATGGTAAAAAAACCTGTAGTCCCCTTTTTAATTGCTTTCTGATTGGAAAGTTGTGTGGTGTCAGAGCCATAATGCTGATAGGAAGGTTACTCAGACCATACAGTCTCCAGTGTGTGTGACTAAATTTTAGTGAGAAGTATTTTATATGAAACGGTGATAAAGTTTATCTGTCAGTCATGGAGGAAAAAGAGGAGACTGCAAAAAAGTTGCTTTTTTTTGAAGTCTGGAACACTGTCTTGGGTGAAAATTATATCAGTGCTATAAATTTTCATTCATAAAACTTTAATATTTTGCCTGCAATGTCTTGCCTTGTCAAACGTTTCCTTTTTTTTGCGTGTGTCTTTATCCCTAGGTTGCTGCCTATGCAAAATACACATTTGTGTTCTGTTGAGTTATTGTGCGTTTAGCATATGGTTTTTCAGGGCTGTTGGTGTGCAGACAACTTGCCATACTTGTGCCTTGGAAATACAAGTTAGAACTTAATGTTTGAAGGAAAATAATAAAATTCTGTTCTGGTTTGTACTGCAATCCTAAAGAAGTGAAACTTCATTACATGCCATTAGCCTCGCGGGGTTCCAAAAGAAACTTTATAGCCTATGCTTAATATTGGGGCTCAGTAGCCCACATCATTTATAATGAATTGAGCCAAGTAAATTAAACTAGATTTTTGCGTGAAGATAATCTCTTCCCATAGTTTGGTATTAGAGAGTGAATAAGACACCTTGTACATTTCACAATTCCAGAGACTTTCATGGGATGTAATCAAAAAACAGATGCCTTTCTGCGAAGTAGAATATTGATGTTCATATTTATAAAGGAATTAATTCACTGGCTGATAGAAGCAGAAGAAACAGAAAGTGAACTTTTTAGATACTGTCCACATTCTAGCAAGATTGTAATTATTCTTAGGATCATAATGAATCTGTGTTGGTTATTTTTTTGTAATAAAAAGTCACCAAATACTTATGTGATTTGCTCTCTAAGGTAATTTTCAGAAACATGCAATAAAAAGTAATCACACTATTTGCAAACTATTTGGTGAAAAGGAGCTGTGCTTTGAGAGGTATTGATTTGCTTGTTGCAGTTATCAGTTTGATTAATGTTAAGATTTTATGCAGTATATTTAATCATTACTCATGATTACTGCAGTAATAATGCACTACACCTATCTGCACATTTACTATTAACAATTAGCAGCTTATACTTCTTTCCTATCAGAGATATAGTCATAAGTTAGAACTCATAAATTTTTTAAAGAAATATTTATTGGAGTAGGCATTGGTTATAAATCTTATATACTAGAATATTCAGGGACGTAATAATTATTTCAGTGGGTTTATTTCATGATAATGAAATGCTGTGTAGATTTCTCTTGGATTGCAATTTCTCCCAAGAGTTCCTACAGGATTGCAAGTTTTCACAACTGTCATGAGGCCAAGGAAAACTCCCAGACCAGACTCTAGATAGTGCATTCTCTGCAGAGAGACCACGTTGTACATATGACCAAACTGGAATGTAGTCAGATTAAATGACTTTGCAATGCTAGGTTCCCAAATGTTACAGTTCTGTTTGAAGAAATAGCAAGCAGGGAATGGAGAAAGAAGAAAGAAGAGAGGGAAGTGGTAAATAATGATGAAGGCCTGGTGAAATGGCCTGTAAGTTGGTTCAGTCTAAGGTTCAGTATTTATATGTGGCTAAATGTGATCTTGGGAGTGTAGGGATACAAAGCAATGGGCTGGGTTTCAAAGTGCTGACGTTCATGATAACTGAAGAGTCCTTAGTGAAAATTGACTGAAAATGAATTTGAAGTGTGAAGACCTGAGAAAATAAAGCCTTGAGAAACCTGAGCTGAACTCATAGGTTCTGCTTTGAGCAGGGGGTTGAAGAGACCTTCTGAGGTCCTTTCCAGCCTCTGTTAGTCTGTGCTGTGGGGAAAAATGTTCACTTCATCCATATAGGGATTTTAGAAGGAATTTAAATAGTAAACAGGATAGTTTACTTACTTACCCAGTCTGAATAAACAATCACTGGACTAATTTGTCCAGTGTTGAAAGCATACAGGTATAAAGGTATAAAAGGTCTGAAGACTGAAAAAAAACTGGTAAAACTTATCAAAGGCAAGTGAATTTTCCAAGGCAGATATAATTATTTTTACAGAGGTCTATATTTGTTTTATTGAAAAGGTGTCAAAATTTTTATAGTGTATCAAAAAAACCCCATGGCCCTGCTTATCTCTAAGGTATAAGGTCTTTAAGACTGGCATTTTAATCTACTTGGCAAATAAATGTTGAGATCCCATGGATGAAAGCTGTATTTACAAAAAGAAAAAGATATGTCTGTGAGAACAGAGGAAGTGACTCTTGTGCTTTTGGAAAGGGAGCACTCACTTTTTTTCTGACTTAACCTTTCTTCAGTAGCTTGGAGAGTGACGGGGGAAAGGAACATTTCTCCTTTTGAGTGAGTTGTTATCTCTGCTTTGGCATCCAGCACCAGAGTCTCTGAGAGCATTAGGAGAAAAATGGTAGTAACATCTTTCATCTTTCTACCTGGCTGACTGAAGTGATTGACTTCATGCAGTTTAGTTTGATTTAATTAGCTAAAATGTAACTGCTAGTTTTCTTCATTCTCAGTATAGTTATAGCAGATTCCCTCTTATCAGACTGTTCACATATTAGTACAAGTGCTGGATAAAGATGTTGCAAATTACAGTAAGATAGATTCATTGGGCAAGTTGATGATCCATGATCTGCTGCCAGTTCGCAAACACGTCAGACTTTTAGAGCAGGCAGCATCTGTTTGAACTGTCTGGGGACACAAAGAGTACAGAAAATGTCTTCTATTACAACAAAACCAGAGATTTGACTTGATAAAAGTGTAATTTTCTTCTTTGTTTAGCGATTCTATGTGTTATTTAAAATTGAGTGCTCATGTCATGTTAACAAGTATGTAATCACCTTAGTTATTCATAATTAATTACTGAGAGGAAATTCAGGAAGGAAGGAGGAATTGTGTTCCATATTATACCCTCTGTTTTTATTGTAGATGAATTTTTACTGCTCTATCCTAGTTTTGCCTTTGGGGATTTTGGTTTGTCTTCATCATCTTTTTTGGCTCTCATTTTTACTTTTTGCTCTTCTCACTTCGTTAGTACTTTGATATTTTTCCCAATCATGGCATTGCGTTGTCTTTCCTTTTGCCAAGATGTTCCTTCCCATCTACAAAATGTTTCCTTGTCCTATGTCTGTCATTTACCACTGCTTCTTTCAATTCTTCATTTTCTCTGAATTTTTTAACTTATCCAGGAGATCCTTCTTTTCAGAGCTTACCATAGAATATTCAGCATGAGGTGTGGGTTAAATCTTGCATTAAAAGAAAAAATAATCTCTCTTGATTTGCATGTGTTCCATGATGTTTTAATATATCAGCTCTGTAGGGGTTTTTTTGGTCTCTTATTGCATCACTAATTGCTTTGCTACACATTACGTGCATCATTAGCAGTTCTTACCTTAAATATGTTTTAACTACCTTTATCCTTTCTTAGATTCCCTAGCTTGTGTGAGTCAATATTTTTCCCAAGATATTTTCCATGGCCTGTCCATCTGTTTCAAGGAACACATGAGTTTTAAATTAGCATCTTTACATGTTTATTGGGATAAAATATTACTGTATTATTGTCATTTAGTTCTGCATAAGAGAGGGTTCATTTGAATTGCAGTCATGGGACTTTCTTCATAATGAATACTGTGTTTATTAGTCTTCACCTTAGGTATAATCTACAGGTATTCATAAGCAATACAGTTTTTAAAAAAAAAAACCAGACAAAAATTTAACTATTTTAGGATAAAGCTTATTGGATGGAATAGGAGAGGGAACAAATAAATTTCATTCCACATACAATCCTCTTACTCAGAAGGTGCTTTACCTTAAATGACAATTCCTTTTTTAAAAAATTATACTCTTACATATCTCGTACATTTCTTTAAGTTTCAGCATTTATTCAGTCTATTGCTTCAGAATATTTATAATTATATTTTAATTATATTTCCTAATGGTCCATTGGAAATATGCCACCATTAACTAATGTGTTCCCTCTGCAAGTGTTTATTTCTGAACTGGTAGGGCTATCAGAATAATACCAGTTATACAATGCTAAACTGAAACCCATAGGAAACGTTTGAGTCATAACATACAAAGAAGGTGTCATCTTTACTTCCTTTGAAAGTGCTGAGTTTAAGTGCTTCCTTTTGCTGAGTGTAATGATTGAATTGCATGTTCAGTACCAGCCACATCAATCATGTGGTAATAAACTTCTTTTATGGGGTTACTGTTAGGTTTATTTGTGTTTCTGTAGAGCCTCAACTAAGAAAATTCTCACCTTTGTGAAATGGAAGGATAAGAAGGTGTCTTCCTCTTTGAAAAGAGCTAAATTAGACAAAGAAATTAAAGTAGAGAAGCAAAAAGTGGAAAAACCACGTGTGTGGTTTTGTGAAGCAAGTCCCTGTTTTCATAGAAGCAATGTAGTGAGAACATTTTATTTTTGATGGAAAGAAGGCCCCAAAAAGCATGTCTCAGTGAGTTGAAAAATCACAGGTGCCCTGTGTTACCTAGTGTCCAGGGCAATATGGAGCCTAATGACAGAGTCACCATGGCATGACAGGGCCTTTGCTCTGCTTTGCCCTCCTGGGCAGAGGGAGATGTCAGCAGGAGCACAGGACTGTGGTACACTGTTCCATGTCAGACTCCAAATGGTCTAGTTCTTCCCTTGGCAATCTTCCTATGCTTAAAAGAAACAGTTTGTAGCATCCCTGTGTGTCTTTCTTGAGCCAACTTTTAGCTTTCCAAGAGTGGATGTGCTTCACTGGGCAGTGCCTTCAGGCAGGTGTCCTGCTTGGGCCTCTTAAACTGGCTAATGTACAATGGGAGTGTGAAACACGTACAATTCAGGAATTGTCCTTAGAAATTTATCTGTGGGATTTTCACATTCAGATATAAAAAGATTTTTTACTTTCCCATACATTTCTACAAATATGCTGTGTAATTGCAGTATTTTAATATTCGAGCTACAGAAGTGTAGTGTCTAGACACCACCATATATATTTCAGTCAGGCACAGAAGTATTGCTATCCCATTTTCATTTCTTTGGCAACTGACATTCTACTGCTTTGCAAATTCACAGAGCAATGATTTTAATAGAAAAGCAAAACACTACATTGCACTAAAGATGAGAACTGGTTATAAATAAAAATTGTTACTATTACCTCCCCTGTTTCAATTGCTCTGAATTTGCTTGTACCTCTTTAACTCTCTGAAACTTCTGTGAATAAATGAGATAACAAAGCATAATTATAAGTCAATTATGCTAAATTTTTGGTTGGAACCTTGGCCACTGGAATGCAAAGCTGTATGTTTTCACCTGCATCCAAAAATATTTTTGAAATGAAACACTTGTTTCTGTCTCAGTGAAGCCAGAAACTGAAACTGGAAACTGAAGAATAAATGACAGAAATAAATGATGCCTTGTCAGATTCTGAAAAAGGCTAATGAAACCTTGCAGCTGCCAAATCTGACTGAAACCAGTGGCCTGTGAATTGCAATGTTCAAGGGAAAAAGTCACAGATAATCCAGATGTTCCCAAGCAGAACACTTTGCAATACTTTTTCATCCATTTTCTTTCTGTTTGTATGGACTAAAAAATTACATAACTGAGATTTGGTTTAATACATTTTCTGAAGGTTATTATTTGACCTTCAAGATAATTTAGTGTGCTTAGCACATTATTTCTGTCTGTACTCATTACTTTAAAGGTGGCATTTATCAGATACATACCATTTTGAATCACAGATTGTTCATGTGATGGAGGTTTCTTAGAAAGTTTTTTTGACAGTCTGCTTATAGTCTTCCTGAAGCATCTTTATTTTGGCAATGCATAAAGTGAATCTTGAAAATCAAAAGGAGATTGTGCATAAGTCTGGAACAGACTACCTTTTACCATTTATTTTTGCTCATTATTTTTCTGCCTGATGAACTATTATAAGCAGAAGACTTGTAAATAAATCTTAATTTAAGTGTGCTTTAAAGAGCTAGTTGATATTTTGTTCATTGGTGGGTTTGAATTTGTTTTGCAGCTGAGCCCATATTTCATTGTTAATCTGGTAAGTCACCTACTTAGTGGCAGCAAAATTAATAGTAATGTAAAAACGTAAGGAAAAAGAGGCAAATGTGTGTTCATGTGTTACAGATTACATAGCTATCATTCTCTTCTGAGTAAGAGGGGAAAACAGGTATCCAATTTGGTTTTTACTAAATCAGGAGCCTGTATTACAAAAAAAAACCCCAAAGCCAAAAAGGTGGATTGCTACCCTTGACTTTTCTAGGTAATTAGCATCCTGCAATGTGTTTGACTTTCAATTCAATATAAATTTATCATATGCTGTTGGATTGAGTCCAGACTTCTGTAACTGTGTATAGCCTATGGAAAATTCCAGTGAAGAGGGAATATCAGATAACTCTGTAATTAAAAGATAGTAAAATACTTAAGCAAGAAGAATATTTTTGTTTCAGTAATGAGGCAGCAATATCTTGTGTTCTGCTTGCTTTTAACCAATCCTGTACCCTCAGTAGATCTTGGTCTTGGTTTAAAGTAGCATAGCCTTCTTAGAATTAAGGTGTTTACATGTTATTAGAATAGATGTATGCCTTTGGTAATTCTAGAAGAGAAGTTGTTGAAGTTGTACGTTAACACTTTTGAATTAGATATTTACAGAAGAAAAAGAGTCCTCAGAGAAAAGGGAGGGGGAAAGTGGCAAAGGAGACAACACTGTTTAGAAGTGAATCAGTTGCTAGTGAAAAGGTGTCTGGAGAGCAAACTTGGCAGGAGCATACTCCTTCTTCCCCCTTTCCTCAATTCTTTCCCTAGGATGTACTGTAGCTTTCCATTTCACAGAATAAAGTTCATTTTACCAATGTTCCCTAGGGGCTCAGGAAAGGGACATTACTGGAACACTTTCCAGTCTAGTAAGGACCTCTGATTGCTGTCTGTTAGTGGTTGTTCAAGCTGGCAGTGATGAAATAACAAATAGAAATCTGAGGGCAGTCAAAAGACACTTCAGAGTCTTGAGACAATTGGTTGAAGGATCAGGAGCGCAGGTAATGATTTTGTCAATTCTTCCAGTAGCAAGGAATAATATTGATAAGAATAGGCAGATCCATCAGGTCAATGCATGGCTCTGAGGCTGGTGTAATTGGAAAAAATTGTGAGGTTTTGACCATGGGATGATCTGTTCAACATCTGGTCTGTTGTCACGTGCCTTTCTCAAAGGGGTAAAAGAGCTCTAGCACAGGAGCTAGAAAGGACTCATTGACTGAACTTTTAGCTTGTAAGAGGGAAAATACCAGGTTTGCTAGTGACGAGTAATGGGATGGTGTGCCAAAACTTGAGAAAATGAATAATCATAAGATCCCTCAATCTGCTTCATGAGATGTTAGCTACAAAGTACAACACCTGGAATGTTTCTAGACTAGTGCACACAGCAGAAGGATCAAACAGGAGCTCGAAACTTTGGCCCACTCCTAGAGATTTGATGTCACTGCTGTACTTGAAACCTGGTGGGATGAGTCCTCTGACTGGAGTGCCCTGTTGGATGGTTACAGGCTCTTAAGGAGGAGTAGGCAAGTTGGAAAAGATGGGGATTGTGGGTGGCATGGTATGTAATGGAAAGGCTAGAATGTATGGAGCTCATTGGCAGTGGCACAGTTAAGAGCCTCTAGGTAAGAATCAAGGGACAAACAAATAATGCAGATGCCATCACGCGAGTCTGTTGTAGACGTCCTAGCCACAACAGAGGTCTACAGGCTGAGGGGAGACCTCACTGCAGCCTTCAACATTGGCACAAGGGGGGTTGGGGAGGGGCAGGTACCCATCTCTTTACTCTCAAGACCAGTGACAGGACCAGAGAAAATGAGATGAAGCTGAGTCGGGAGAGGTTTAGGTTGGATATCAGAAAAAGGTTTTTCACCCAGAGGGTGATTGAGCAGTGCAACAGGCTCCCCAGGGAAGTGGTCACAGCAGCAAGCCTGACAGAGTTCAAGAAGCATCTGGACAACACTTTCAGGCATGTGATGTGATTCTTGGGAATGTCCTGTGTAGCGCCAGGAACTGGACTCAATGATCCTGATGGGTCCCTTCCAACTTGGTGTATTCTATGATTTTGTATAGTTAGAGTACTATCATTTACCATTTGTCTCTTCTCTTGCCCAAGAAAGTTTTAAGTAATTGTGCTGTGTTGCAGCGCGGGCACAGGCTGCTTGGCACCGTGACCTTCCTGCAAGTGTCTCCAGCAGGGAAGGCGCTCCGGTCGGGCGGAGAAGGCACACCACACTCGAATGCGCAACTGGTGGAAATAAGGCTACAGAGGCAGGAGGGGTCTTCGTNGAATGCGCAACTGGTGGAAATAAGGCTACA
>WEKY01021902.1:0-24368 GCA_013390045.1 Picathartes gymnocephalus
GTGAATTAATTCCTTGTTTTACTCTTTTTGGGTGCACTGCTTTTGCTGAGCCTGTTAAGCTGCCTTTTTCTCAACCTATGAGTGTTCTTAATTTTACTCTTCTTATTCTGCCCTCCAGGGTGTGAGTGGATGTGTGGGGCTTAATTGCCTGCTGCACTTAAAATGACAACACTTCTGGATGGCATCCTATCCATCACGTGTGTTCAGCCATACCACACAGCTTGGTGTTATCCACAAATTTGCTGAGACAATGTGAAATCCCACTGTTTATATAACTAATAAAGACATTGAACAGTACTGGTCCTAGTTTGGAACCTTGATACACACCACTGGTTACTGATGTCCAGTGGGATATAGAGCTGTTGGCTTCAACTCTTTGGATGTGGTCTTCCACACACAAAATGAAATGATCAGAAGTAGAATGAAATTGAGTCTGTGGACTATGGTGGAGGCTGTATGTGTTTATTCCAGAAAGCAGTAACATTTATAAAAATATTCATATTCATATTGAATAATTCCATTCTTCTACTTTTACATATTTCTGAGGGAGCACAGAAAAATAATTTGAAGTTCAAATAAAGTATTGTCAAGGATGTCCATAAAAATAAAAGAGACTATATTACATATATCCTAGAAATATTTAAAATATAATGCCATATTGCCTTCTTTCTTTCCTTCCCCTTCTGTCCATCTATTTTTCATGCTGTAATTTTTGCTTCAACAGTGGAATTGCATGTTTTTGTCATTAATTTCTGTGGGCAAGTTATGATAGACTTTCTGATTTAAAATATTTTATTCATGAGTTGTCTTTTTTGTTTCAGTGAAACAAATACCTGTTCGTACCAGCTAGTATTCAACTTTTTCGATTTTGAGCATTGGAGGATTTTTAGCTTAATATTGTATGCTCATAAGCACTGATCTCATAATTAAGTCCTATTCAGATTTCAACTGAATAAAACAAAACCTAAAAATATAATAAACAATATCTCTGAACCTTCTTTAGCTGTTGTTTTCTTAAAAACAAAAATGCAGACAAACAGAACCCAGTCTATTTCTATTTAATTGACTAAATGAATCTAAATATCTAAAACTGAGATACCTTTTAGCTTATTTTCTAATAGTGCCATCTTCACCTTAATACTTCAGAACAGATTTTTTTTTTCACTTTCTCATTTTTGTCAATATCTTTGAAAATTCCTGGTGCTTTTTAATGTATCCATGCTGCAGATGACACACTGCTGTACTGTGTGAGGAGAGCAAAAGAAGGATTAATATCATCCTGAACTCAAGGTTAATATAGCCTTGCATCAAAAACTGGATAGAATGACATGTCAGTTTTTCAACAACCACTTATCATCAAATATAGACAACACAGTATTTCCACAAATATTTGAAGCAAAATAGTATCCATTTGGGTCCATGAATTTACAATTTTTTTCACTCTAATAACATGTATTCTTCAAGTAATGGGTCTTTTCATTTATCATGAAGTTTACCTTTATAATCATGTCGTATCTGACAAGGTAATCATCTTGCTAAATCAACCAAATATTTGCCTTTAGTTAATATTTATATATACATAAACTAATACAAATATTTTATTTATTTCCCACATTAGATTTGGATATAGGCCCTCCTACCTATCACATAGAAACATAGCCTCTATTATTTAAACACTTATCATGAAGAAATGGCTGCATTGCTTAGCACTTAGGGAGGAATACTTCTAAGATTGCCAAAATTATTTCTTCACCTCAAGATCTTTTGAACTTCATCTAGTTTTATACTCATGAAATAATGAGTTGTAGAAAAAAGCCATTAAAACAACACAATTCTCACCAGCACTCTTTGAATAGTACCAAGGAGGTTCCAGTACAATGAAAGGAAGATACAATTTTAGCACTTAGCTTATTTATCTATGCTTGCTAGTTGAGCCAAATTGCTTGTATTCTTGCAAGCATGTAGTACATTCTCATAAAATTTGCATTTTTACGGAACAGACATGTTCTTTCTCCCAAATGAGTAGCTATGTTCAGATTTGCTCAATTTAAAGCCACTGAACTAGTTGGATTTGCACATTATTTCAGTAGAACCAGATTGTTTCTTTTTAAAAAGTATAATTACCTGAGCAGTAGTTCAACATAAGATTTTCAGAAGATCCAATTATCACCTAAAAATGAGCCTTAACTTGCACTTAGCTACACACTTGGCATAAAAGAGATTTCTCCCCAATAAGAAACACTTCAAGCATTATCTGGGTATGAAAATTGCTTTCTTTTTCTTGGATTCTTTCATTCAGTTTTTAAGATGTATTTTTTCTTTAATCTTAAGAATTACTCGATTAGGATAACTAATTCTTTTTATTGTTATCCTTTTCAATTATTTTTATGTGCCATATCTAAAAAGCAGGATAATGTAGAATATATTACATGATATAAAAATACCAGCAAGATAAGATTAAAATTTAACTGTGATCCCCTATTTCAATGAAGAAAAGGAATTTGACAACCATTAATATACAATAGAAATGACTGACACACATTAACAACTACAAACAGCATCCCTAAGATTATGCAAGTTTAAAAAATGCTGGGATGATATATTAAACAGTGTAAGCACTGAAAAGAGGTGACTAAATTTGCTGATCTGTGCATTCTAACTGAAGCTGAGAAAGTTTTTTTCTAATTTATTCATTGAATTTCACCTCTCTGTGTTCTTGAATTCTCTGCAGGCAAATTAGAACACTCTCAAATGTATTAATCATTTTACAGTGTCCAGAAAATATTATTTGTGAATTAATTTTTGTCTGTAAACAAATTAAATGTAGTACGCAAAAAAAATTTTCAAAATTCAAATCAGCCTTGTCACTTTAGTTGATACGTGAATCAAAAAGCTAAATCAGAGTCTCAAATGCTTGTAAATGTTTTCTTGTATCTGTCTGAAATTGCCTAGGCCAAATTGAAGTGCTTAATTTTGCATAAATAGTAACCTATTTAATTTATCACTAAGTAGTTTTAAGATAAGTGAATATATTAAACCATTTCCATATTATGTTTTCTACATCATAATAAAATTGTAAGTAAATTTAAAATATTACATTAATACCTAAGGACATGTGAAAGCAATTAACTGCACTGCATGTATCAAATGAAAACTACATATCAAATTTGTCAATTTAAAACTTTTTCCCTATAATTGACCTCTTACTTGATTTAAATTAAACTCACAGAACTATATTTCATATCTAGTATGTTCTAGGAAATAT
The DNA here is from genome assembly GCA_013390045.1 of Picathartes gymnocephalus. Taxonomy (NCBI): domain Eukaryota; kingdom Metazoa; phylum Chordata; class Aves; order Passeriformes; family Picathartidae; genus Picathartes; species Picathartes gymnocephalus. The sequence continues at coordinate 3,266 of WEKY01021902.1, forward strand.
AAATTTGGATATGACTTCCCTCTTGGGCATTGACTATGTGAGAAAGATTAACTAGTTGAAATTAAATGTTACTAAAGATTTGTCAGTTGTCTTTAGTTTCTCTTTTCACCTACTATCAGTATAAAATTTACCATATTTAAATATGTTCTCATTCAATATTTGTGGGCAGTAAAAAATGAATTCCGCATTACAATTATTGAATTGTGTATAGATTTGTGTTAGAATTCCTCCCATTACACTTGTCAAGACTACCTTTTGTTAGACTCTGTCTACAAATTTACTCCATTACTGTTTGTTGTTCCCTGTGAGGAATAAAAAGCTTTTTTATAGTCTGAGTTGTGCAACGCACCTGCTGTTTTCAAGTTCTATTAAGTGACTGGTGGAACTTCATCTTTTAAGGATGTTCTACACAAAGCTTTCCAAACATTTCTTATTCATTTGAAAAAAATCATTAGCAGTGAAAAACAAAATTAAAAATATTTTGAAATTTGGTTAAAGGGTACCTGTGTTGAGGTTCAGCTGGTTATCTAAGAGACTTCCTTTCACTTGAGTACCAGTCTGCAAATATCAAATACAGACATACAGAAATAAAATTTTTAAAAAAGCTGTCCCACATATCTATTTCTAAATGGCTCCTGAAATTTCAGAAAGCATGGTGCTTTATATGCTTTAAATTGCTGTTCAAGTCTGTTTTGCCCATGACAATAATTAGTAAATAAATGCCCTATCTTCATCTTGACTTTGCGTTTTCTCAGCCTATTTTCTTCCCCATAGTGTTGAGGAGAATTAAGAGGGTGGTTGTGTGGGTGTCTGGGTGTTAGCCAAGGCTAATCCACCACACAAGCTAACAATTATTTTCTGACAATTTCAACCTACTTTTTATTTTACTCAAAACAGGTCACATTATTGTTGTTATTGATACTTATATTAACAGGAGAGAACAACAGAATTTTTTAAAATCCTGTTGTTACACAACACACTTTTTTAATCGGAGAGCTTTGAGAGGCTGGAGTACTCTGACATGTTCCTTTAATCTCAGATCAAATACCTGACCAGTAGCTGAGTACAGATAGAGCTCTGTGGTAACTCTTCACAGTCAAATTGAAGGTTTGGAGACTAAGAAACAAGAATTGTCTCACTTTTAATGTTTACCGAGGCCCTGACACACTACGTTGCCAGAGGCAAATTACAAATACTTTTTACCTGCAAGGAAAGACCTTGAAGCTGAATTTCTAGATAATTGAACTCATTTTAAGTGGAGCAGAAGTGTCAGAATGGACCAACAAACTGCATTCAATGAATGATATTCCATCTAATATGCCCCTCTGAGTACAGGGAAAGAAGACCAAACTCATTCCCTTTTGTCAGTCCCTGAAGAATTGTATTATCTTTCTTACTTCATTTTCCACCACTGTATGAGCTGCTTATACAGAACCTAGCCTGCCTGTCAAGCTTAAGCCTCGACCCTACTCAAGTCAAAGCCGTTTGAGTGGAGGAAGTGTTGACACAGTTTTAACTACTTATCAGGTTACTCTATTATATACACATTGTAAAGTAAAATACTTGATAAGACAATGTAAAAACTGTGCAAAGCTAGTAGGCGTATCATATAGACTATACAAATGCAATACTAATTCTTGCATTAAGTAGTTCATTACTACTCAGTCTTCCTTCTTTTTGTATTTGTTGTGGCAGTATAAAAGGGTCTCAAATGGAAGGGCCTCATTTCACCAGCAGCTGACATGCATGGCAATAGAAATACATAGCTTCTGATGAAATAATTCATGGCTTCCTTTCTGTCACACTAGTCATGCTCCAAGAAAAATGTAAGTGGCACTTACCTTCAAAAAATGAAATAATGGTGTGATGAAAAACAAAAAAAGACAAAAATTACAGTAGTATATATTTAAATAAATAGAATATTATTCCAGATAAATAGTTGTGATCTAGAATGTTAGTGTTCTTGTTATATGAAAGGCTTTAAATGGAGTCTTTTCTAGGAAAAAATTAATTTTTGATTATTTTCATCACACATGATTTTCTACTTAATTGTTCTTCATGAAATTTGATCTTTTGGTATTTTTCTTTTTACTCTGTAACCTTTAAGAAAGATGTCAGAATCTTTTGTAAATTGCTTTAATTTTAGCCTGGGGAAATTACAGTTATCCAAAGCAAGTGGTGGTTAAAATGATCCCATTAAAGAATATTTAAAGCACAGACCTGATTCTGAAATGTTCTGAAGGCATCCTTTTCTCTATGCTTTTCACTCATGACTTCTACGGCAAGGCAGAAAATTAATATACACTTCACATGACCCAAGGGATAAGGTTTCTCCCCAACTATTTGCCCAGAGGTGCAAATCATGATTAATTTCTATTGTCTAGGCTTTCATTCTCTTATCAGCTTCAAACCTCTGTTGCCTGTTTTAAATTTTGCAAGAAAAATTTGACTCATCTGATCGTAAGCCAGTCTAGTCTAATTATCCCCTTGCCATCTCCAGAAAAAAAGACAACAGGAATAAACTCTGTAAGAAGGCCATTTCCAATTGTGTGCATAGGTTTTCATAAGAAAAGTGGTCTGTGGATCACTTGACAAAGTAAACATGGCTTATTTTCCCACTTTAAACGCAGTAGCAATTCAGAAAGTCAGTATTCCAGGGTGAAGAGAAAAAAAGCAAAATGCAACTTGTTTCATTAAAAAGAATCAATATTTTTTAATACCTCTGTAAAGCAAGTTAGACCATAAGATATAAAGCAAAAATTGAACAGTAATATAAGGGAGTTTCCTAGAAAATTTAAGAAAAAAAGCTGAAGCCATACACTTGCATTCAAAGGAAACTAGGAGGGTTTACAAAATGTGAAAGCATAAAGAGTAATTAAGAAGAACAAACAAGTGGCAAAGGGAAACAAAACTAATATTCTTTTTTTACACGCACCAGGATCAAGAAGTCTATATGGCCATTTGATGATCAGAATAAAAAAAGGTACACTAAAACAAAGAAGCGGAAAAAGGTCTTTGCTGAGAGGCTTCAGTGCTGAACCTTGGAGAAGAAAAAGGGGAGAGGAAAGTCCCATTAGGGAGCTGCTCTCAGCGGGAGACTTATCTGAAACTGAGTGATTGTGTGAGAGGAGGGGGAATTTTTTAGTTTACGTGGATTTCAAAAGGCCTTTGGACAAAGTATCTCACGCAAAGCTTTTAAGTAAATTAGGTGGTGTGAGCAAAGGCATTTGTTGCATAGATAAATGACTGGTTAGGAGAAAGAAAACACAAATAGAAGTCGTCAGTCCTTGAAGTGGAGACAGGTCATCAATGCTGGTAAACAGAGGCCTGTACTGTAAAATATATTCATCACAGACCTGGAAAGCAGGAGATTACTGAAAAGAAAAAAGCTGCTGACAATACTCTATTATTCAAGATATTAAACTTGAAAGCTAACTGTGAGGAATTAAAAGAAGACTGTTAACACTGAAGGGCAAAAAAGTGACAAAGGAAATTCAGTGTAAATACAATGTGCATGGGAGAAAAACAATCCTAATTTCACATATAAAATTATAGGCTCTGAACTAACCATTAACTCTCAAGAGTGATATCTTGGGGTGTAAAAATCCGTTTCCTGAAATACCAGTTTTATAATACCAGTGTTCAGAAAAACAAATAAAATGCTAGGGACAATTAGGAGAAGGAGACAAAACAAGACACAAGCCACCATAATGCTAGTAGCTGAGTTTGCCACACTTTGAATAATGCAAGCATTATGATTCTAAAAAGTATGTAATAGACTTGGAAAAAGTTCAGAGAAGGCAGCAAAATACAGAATAATTTCTGTAGAAGAAATGACTGAATAAGCTAAGAACATTTAGTCTAAAAAATGTTACTTAGAGAGAATACTATAGAGATCTATAACATCTGGAGTAGAGGGATGGCAACATACTATTCTCTGTTCGTGTCAAACCCTGGGCTTGAGACAGTCATGTCAAGGTTACAATTTAGCTTTTCTAGGAGGGGATGTGATGAAACTTTGTCCCTGTTCTGGGACGTGTCTCTGTCTGGGGTGGTGGAGGAATAGGGATTTTACTGAGTCTAGAGGACTCGGATTAGGAACATTCTTCTCAGCACAGCAGGAATAATGTAATAAACCATGCTCTATATATATAGCTCTTAGAGGTGACAGAAGAAAACACATAGAATCATTCTTCTCATCGTTGTAGTACCTGTATCACAGAGGAATCTCTGAAAGGCGTTGAAGTGGAAGGTTTTGATCAGGCTGTGTATGTCCTAGGCCTTGTTCCTGTTCTTCCTATTGATCAGTGGCAGGGCTGATGTAGGTGCTCTGGTAGACACAGCAGAGCTCCAGAGCCCAAGAGCCCAGAGGCAAAGAGGCTGCAGCATCAGCCACCTGGCAGGTGTCTGTGCATGCCAGGGCTTCTCTGGCTCCTGAGATGCACATTACCACCAGCACCAACCTCCTGTGCGCCTTCCTGAGCACCAAACCCAGTGCAGCATATCAGAGGGGTCAGAGGGAAGGCTCTATGACAATGGAGTAGAACTGGCCTTATGTTAGCCTGCTCCTGGAGCAAAATTTTCTGTATTAATCAGCTCCCAACTGGGCTTGAAACACACATGCTGCAGCAGTGTACAGCCTGGAGACAGCTGTTGCTGTGAAACCTCTGACTACAAAACCTTTCAGAAGATTTTCTGAGTCTTTTCTCATGCTTCTCATGAAGAAGCATTATGGACACAGCATTTAGATCTACCTTTGCAGCAAAGCTGCTAGAAATGGAGTCTGAATGATTAGTTTTGCATTGGTCTTACATAAATAATTAAAAAGTTAAGATTAATTTAGTTTTTTCAAAAAAACCATGATCCCTCTTCCTGAGAAAATTTGCTCTTTGTTTACTGCCTTTTCTTTTTTTTTTTTTCCTCGCTGAATTTTTTCAGTTTCATACTGCTTTTAACCCTGATTCAAAGGGATGGAACTAGCATAGTATATTGAATGCTTGTTCAATATTTCAGTGTTTGAAATTTCAAGTTATTTGCACTTCAAATTATACAATCCAAAGTCTGAGAAAAAATATCATTTTTATTTTCCTATATTTCTGTAGATTAATAAAGTAATATTGCCATTCTACTTTGTGATGGTGCCTAACAAACATGAGAATGCACTAGAAACATGAGCAATTTAATGATTTGTAGGATATAGGGATTACAGTTTTACTTGCTTATTTTATGATTGATGCTAGTGGAAAAGGGTTACTCGAGTCCTGTAGACCTTGAACAACCTGACTCAAAATAAATAGACGGGTATCAAAATTTACTAGTTGATTCAGATTACCATGGGTATTCCCAGCTCACATTTTTATTGTATATAGAATTTGTCTTCTTGAGTGACAGCAAGAAGTTCTATAAAGATATATAATACCAGTTCTGATTAATAAATGAACAGTCAGAGGTTTTGAAAACATTTTTGGCTGTTAAAATATATTAAGATAGAATTGTTGAAGGCGCTTTTATTTGTGGCTTATATCCAGAAGAAACACGTTTGAAGAATAAGCCATAAATATGCATGTTGGCTTTGTGGGGCTTTGTCTGTTGCTTTTTTTTTAAAATTACTATAGTTGCTAAAGCTGAAGCTTTTTTTTTTGGTAGACTTTGATGTAATCACATAGCTGAGGTTGTGCCCTGTCCTGCAGTGCAAATAGAAGCACATCAAAAGCAAATGTCCTGCCAATTAATCTAAGCAATATTGAACACAGGGAATTTGCTAACCCACAGGCAGCTGAGGTATCGTTTACTTGCTGTGACATCTGGTACCTGTTATTTAAACAAAAGGACATTTTGTGAATTTCTCATGCTTAGAGAACTCTGGGGGTGTAACAATTTCAGGTTTGAAAAAATGAAAAATATATAAACAATACTGGAATGTCAGTTTTTTTCAGATACAAAATATTCTGAATATGACTATTTCAGGTTTTAAAGAGAGAATAAATTGAAGTTTTCTATCATGAGCAACAGCAGTGTCATATACTGCAGCACTTTGCATCCAAATCAAATTTCTAGATGGGAGTTAGAATACACTATGTGTAGCATTGAAGCAGGTTGATGACCTCTTCTTCAGGCACCAGAGAGGTGTTGGATAACTCTGCCTCTTAGCAGGTATGAAGCATTTAAATACTCTCACAATAAGAACAGAAAGAATGAGTGGGAATATCAGGATATAAGCCATTTTGGTTTCATTACGTTTCTTGAACAAAATGTGGAAATTATATATTGCTGGTATATCTCAAACAGTGGAGGAAATAGGGACAGCCTGTCATTGCCATCTATCCTGTGTGCCAAATGGGAAGGAATTGTAGCGCAAGAAAATGAAATGCAGTTAAAAACATACACCTAATACACTTTTTGAACAGAAACATTCAAGGCAAAGGGAAACCTTCATTCTATTGTTTCCTAGCTCTTGCATGCCTGAATTTCTATTCTCATTGTTTAGGACTAGTTTTGATACACAATGCTATACAGGTTATGAATTTGAAGTTATGTATAAGGTTTATGAAAGTCAAAGCACCTTTGTTTTTAGTATTATTATTAATATTATTAACCTCTATTTTAAAACATCGACAGACAATGACTCAAGTGGCATTTGCTCTGCTTTGCCTATATGGACCCTAGAGACTGATGAAGTAAAAAAGCATACATTCTCTTTAGAAACGCACCCTTTATGGTATCAGTCTGCAGACATTCATTGAATTGTTTAAAAATGTGCTGCAAAGGTGACAGCATTTTCTAAACCCTGTCCCTTTCAGTGGAACATAGCAGGAAACTCACAGCTCAGTTAAACTTTGAAAAGATTGAGACTTCCTACAAGTAGTTAGTGGTGTAAAAAGCAATCCTTCTTTCACAGAAACAGAAATAAACATTTTAACCACACCCGTCAGCAATTATTTACGTACAGGGTGATACTGACTGCTCATCCGAGTGGGAAATCCACTCATCTTGTGGTTAATAGAAAAAAAATGCTGAGCAGCATGTATTCATGCAAATTATACACAGGTAAACTGCATTGTGATCATATTTGAAATGTACAAACTCTCTTTATTGCTGAATACTACGATGTTTTCATCTAAAATAAAGGGAGGTATACTCAGACCAGTCTTCCCTACTACAACATGAGTGTCAAAAATATAGAATGGAAAATTTTTTAGATTATTTCCATGAATCCACAAAAGGATTTAAATAGTTCTAATTTTAAAATCTCATTCAAATTATATTGAAAAGAGAACTTTGACTCTAAGGTCTCTTTTCTGGCTTCTCCTACACCAGTATGAATTCTGAATGCAATTTACACATTTCCCTCAGTTTAGTGAAAATATCTACAATTCACAGAGTTAAAATCAGAATGGTATCTAACTTTTTTCATTCTGAAACACTTTTTTAGTAATGTTAGATTAAAAAAGAAGTCAGATATCTAATGTTGATGACATATAATGCAGTCATTGAGTACCAGAAAAAATGATATTGGGTTGGAAGTGACCTTTAAATGCCATCTAGTGCAACCCTTCCTGGAATGGACAGGGACATCTTCAGTTAGATCAGGATGCTCAGAGTGACATCCAGTCTGACCCTGAATTGGGCGTCTACCACCTCTCTGGGAAACCTGTTCCAGTGTTTCACCACTTCCATTGCAAAAATATATACTCCTTATTCTATTACAACAGCCCCTTGTAAAAAGTCTTCGCCCATGTTTCTTACTTGTTCCTTTAAGTATTGAAAGGCCTCAAAAATTTGTCCCCACAGCCTTCTCCAGGCTGAACAACCCCAGTTCGTACAGCCTACCCTCATATGAAAAATGTTCTATCACCCTGATAATTTTTGTGGCCCCCCTCTGAACGCTCTCCAACAGGTCCTTTTTTTTCCGGTGCTGAGGACCCCAGAGCTGGATGAAATGTTCCAGGTGGGGTCTTACCAGAGAGGAGAAGAGGGGCAGAATCCCCTCCCTCATCCTGCTGGCCACATTTCTATTGATGAAACCCAGGACACAACTGGGCTGCACAAGAATGTTGATGGCTCATGTCCAGCCTCTTATCCATCAGCACCCCCAAGCCCATCTCAACAAGTCTGCTCTCTGTTCATCCCCCCGCCTGTGTTGATACCAGGGATTGCCCCAACCCAGGTGCAGCACCGTGCACCTTGGCCTTGTTAAACCTCATGAGATTCCCATGGGCCCCCACCTGAGGCTTCTCCAGGTCCCTCTGGCTGGCATCCTGTTCTTCAGGTGTGACAACCATATTGCTCAACCAGGTGTCATCTGCAAATTTGCTGAGGGTGCACTTGATCCCTGTCTATGTCATCAATGAAGATATGAAGCAGTACTTGTCCAATACAGACTACTGATGCCCTTCAGGGCATTCACTTATTGATCACTACCCTCTGGTTGGGACCATCCCACTAATCTCCCATTCATTGAACAGACAAGCCACCAAATCCATGTCTCTCCAACTTAGAGAGAAGGATGTTGTGGGGGACTGTGTGAGGTGAGGCTGACAGGTCAGTTGTTCCCAGTGGCCTCCATTCTACCCTTTTTAAAGATGGGTGTGGTGTTTTTCCAATCACCAGGGACTTCACCTCAGTGACTTCAAATATTGTGGAGTGACTTGGCAACTACATCAGCCAATTCCCTCAGGATTCTGGGATGAATCACATGAGGTCTTATAGGATCTCTCGCAGGTTCCTCAACTGGTCACAAACCTCTCACAGAGGGAAGGACTTTGCTCCCCTTGTCCCTATCCTGCCGCCCATCTGCTCAAGAGGTGTGGGAAGAGAGGTTGCCAGTAGAGACTGAGGCAAAAGTGTTGTGGAGCACCTCTGTCTTCTCTTCATCCATTACCAGTTTGCCAGTCATGTTTATCAGGGCGCTACACCTTCTTTGATCTTCCTTTTCAGGCTGAAATTCCTGTAGAAGCCCTTCCTGTTGTTCTTTGCATCCCTTGCTAAATTCAGCTCCACCTGCCCCTTGGCTTTCCTGATCCCATCCCTGCAAAACTGAGCTTCATCTCTGTTCTTGCCCTTGTGTCCACTGCTTGTTTATTTGCTTCTTGCCCTTAACTTTGACCAGCAGGTCTTGACTCTGCCATGCTCTTCTTGCCTTTGGTTGTTACATAAAAATCTACATTTACTCTTTGCACAACAGCTGACTGTTTCTCAGGAGCATTCAGGACTTCCTTTTTTATGTTTCCCTGTGAGTTTTGGGAAGAGAAGGCCAAATTACTCATTCAGCACTTAGACCTTACTGGAATATATTTCTGATTTATTATATGCTTCTCTTTAGTTTTTGCAACTGTGGCAAATAATCTACATGTTATTGGGATTTGCAGTATGCTGTGACATAAGGTTTAAAATTTCCTTGACTATTTTTCTCTTCTTCTTAGGGTTTTATTTTTTTGAGTCCTTTTCATACATATTTTCATTATGTACATTAACTGTATCTTTTAAAGAAGAAAGGACACACACCTGAGTTCTGAAGTAAATCAGATTATTTTTGTAACTTAATGATATATCTTGTTTTTACAAAGGCAGAGGGTCTTTCTTTTGTAAAAGCTCAATTTTTGTACAAGTTTTATGGCATCATCATTTTGAAAAATTTCAAAGAATTCTTTTCTAAATTTCTTTGTTACAGGAACTAATGAATAAATAGCTACTAAGGGCCTTATTTCAATTTGAAAATAACATATATTTATGTGGAAGATTCCCAGAGGAGGGTAATTTCAACCTTCATTATAGACTTTATATTATTACAGAAACTAAAACTTTCCTTAAGGTTTAATAAATAAAAAAATAAACATAGTTTCATCAGCTCTGCGTTCCCCAGTGGGTGCCTCACTAAAAATGTTTCCCTCTTTAGACAGAAACCCATCAAAAATTGTGTTAATTTCTATTAACTTTTAAAAATATTTTAATATTATGAAACATAGGGCTGTTTAATAAAATGTATGCTACTCTACCTTTAAAAGAACATCAAGTAGTAAACTCAAATCATGTTACTGAAGAAATATGCTTACCTGGGAATTAACCTTTATTTTTTAAAACCTCAGGTATTTTATGACTGAGGTATTTTTTCAAAGTAAATATTTTGTAGTATTGACCTAACATGTGACAAAATGCCTATTCGAATCAATCTGAGTAGTGCATTTACTCTTTACTGAAACTATAAGCAATTTAAAGGTGTTTGCAGGTGCCATACATAGTTTATTTCTGCCTCTTTGGAGGCCAAGATGCAGGTAAAGAATGTCAAGGTGTGTGAGATGATGCACATGACTAAATTTTATTTAATCTTCTTGTGCCATCTTGTGGGTAGATAAAGAATTGTCTGTTGCATGAAGGAATAAAGCAAAAGTGCACAAAAATCGAGTGCTTTTGTAGTTCAGTTCTCATAGCAAAAACAGCTTCTGTAATTTTGGGGGTTTTTTTTCTTAATTCTGCTTTCTAAACTATGTCCTCAGAATTTACAGTAATCTTAACTGTACAGTAAAAATTACTTCAAAGATACATTTTTCCTGAGAATTGTTTTAATCAGTATTTCTTTCTGTCCTCTGAAGAAAATGTGGTCTCCTAATCATGGTACATAGCAGGAATCTGTGAAAAGTGGACTTCAAGTTATATCCAGCACAGCTAATTTTATGCTTTAAGACTATCACCTTTACAAGACGTTCAGCTTCAGAGATTTGGTAAAATTCTCTGACCAGCTATTCCCTATTTTTCCCCCTTATTTACCAGCAGGAAAAACTTAAGTGTAAGCTGCTGCCAAATCAACTGTTTCTATGATGTTTATAATCTCATATCTTGATTAGCACAATCTCCTTATCAGTGACCATCTTTCTTCAGTTGTTTCATTTTCCGCTCTCTTCCACGTTATTTAGTGGTGCCCAAATTCACAACTGGAGGCCAAGGTGTGGCCAGAGGAGTGAAACATGTAAACCTAAATAATATTCTCAGATTCAAACCAACAAACCAAACAAAACCCCTAACTATCCAATCAACCAAAAGTCACCAGGAAGACAAACCAAACCAACAAAATCCAGCTTAACAAAAAAGTACACCTGTATTTTTTTACAGGAACAGCAGTTCCTCATTCAACATATTGGCAGTGTTTAAAGAACTGGCCTGGAATTTTGTCTGTCATCTTTCTTTTCCTGAAGCTGTGCCACTGTGTGGAGAGCTATAGTAAGAGCTGTAAGATTAGGACAAAGAAATAAAAAAGGTCCCGACTTCTGTAACCTTGATGACAAGGGTCTTGTGTAACTAAAGGATCTTATGTTTTTATCCCTCTTTGTGTGGTTTTTCATGGATTTATCCACTTCATGTTAAATACACATTTTTAAGTTTGTTGTGTTCTGGAAGTTGTCCAGAAGTCTGAGTAATATCTTTCACTGGGAATTTTCCAGATTACCACATTACAGAATCATGCTCTGGATCTCTTGTACTCTCATTGACTTGACAGATCCTATATTTTTGCCACACTGCCCTAATGACTTGTGATCCTGGCGGGGGGACCCACACTGAAGCATTTTGTTACTGAAGATCTCCAGCTTGTGGAAGGAACCCACAATGGAGTAGTTTATGAAGAACTCACATGGAAGAAGTCTGTGGAGACTATGGGGGAGACCCCATGCTGGATCAGGGGAACAGAAGAAGAAGGAGTGGCAGAGAAAAAATGTGATGAACAGAATACAACCCCATTCCTTATCCCTCTGTGCCATTTGGGACAAGGTAGTGAAAATGGTGAGTGAATTTAAGCCCAGGAAGAAGGGAGGAGTATAAAGAAGATGGTTTCAATATTTGGGTTTATGTCTCATTAACTCATTCTGATCTGATGGCTAATAACTTAAATGAATTTCCCCAAGGTGAGTCTGTTTTGCCCATGATAGTAATTGATGAGCTATCATTCCCTGTCCATAACTCGTGGGCCTTTCATCCTATTTTTCTTGTCCAATTGAGGGGGGCAGGCATAGAGCATCTCAGTGGGGCCTGGCACTCAGCCAGAGTCAACCCACTACAGTCAGTTTTGGATTTCAGGGACCTAAATACGTAACAGGCAAATCATGTTGACTGAAACCAAGCTTTTTTGCATCCCTGAGTACCACTGGATTTACTGGCAGTTAGTTGCTTGTATTCATGTATATTCAGGCAAAAGATCTAACAGAGTCAGCAAGACTGCATAAATCAATGTTACAAGGTAATTGATTTTATTTGATTTCCTATGGTTTTGATGGTAGGCTGGCTTTGTGATTTTTAATCTGTTTATTTCATATTATTCATTGCAATGGAACACTTAATATTCCAGCTTTTTTTGAACAATATGAATTATTTCTGTTTATGTGTGGATTTCATTCTTAATAATCAAACTGTGATAAAATAACACTAATATAGATAAATATTTAACTTTCAATCCAGTATTACAGATGTTTAAGTTAATGTTCAATTTCAAAACAGTTTTATTGGAATTATATATCCATATTCCTGTGCTGAACATCACAACAAAAGTATTTAGAGGACTGGGTTTAGTTTATTTTGTTCACACTTGGGTGGGGTTCTAAGCAACCTGGTATACTTAAAGGTGTGCCTGCTTATGGCGGGAGAGTTTGAACTAGGTGATCTTTCAGGTCCTTCCAACGCAAACCATTCTACAATTTGATGATGAAGATGATTGAAATATTTTCAGTTGGCTTAATTATGGAAGTGTCTTAATTTAGGGCAAATCTGGGAGGAAACCTCGGCAGGGGGTTCCCCCAGAAAAGCAGATCCAAGCCACCCCTCCCCCCATGTGGTTTGGGAAATAGAGTTCCTTGGAGAAAAGTGGAAAAAACTCTTTATTCAACAAACAAAACACCCTCAAGCACAAAGAATGAACAACACCACACAACAAAACCTCTTGCCCTTCTGAAGAGATGGCAAACCCAGAAAAGGTCTTTTCTGTGGGTGTGTTTTTGGTTTTTCTCTCAGTCTCTCTCTCCGAGGCTCGGGCCCGGCGCCCCAGCTGCAGCACCGCTTGGGGGGAGCCCCCCCCCCGGGCGATGGTCCTGGTGTCCCCGGATCGAACAATAGCAGAACAGTCCAAAAAAACCTTTGGTCTCAGCTAATTAAAAAATGAGCCAAGAAACAAAAGAGGGGAAAAAAAAAACCAAAGGAGAGCTCTCCGCTGTCTGCGCAGACAACCCTGAGTCCAGGAACAGGAATGCTGAAGGTGTTATCTCTATGTTTTGAAAACAACTGCCTCAGATGTTCCACTGCTTGTCTCTCCTTCTACCCCCTTTGCTCTCAGATCCTGTCTTAAAGGTGCAAAACTTATTTCTGGGCTAAACAGACGAAATGGGGATAAAAGCATCATACAGTCAGCCTAGGACAGGGAGCTACTCTTCTCTTCCACATGTACTCATTAGGTTTCATGGATTATGGTAGTATGGTAGTATTCACAGTCCAGGTAGTGGAAGTTCCGCAGTAATGTTCTTCTATATTTTTCAAAAGTTCTTATGACGTCATCCCAGCCTTAGTTTTACCTGACAGCATGGTGGGTTCTGTATCTCTATAGATCTTATTGCTTGTGACTTTCTACAAAGTTCCTAACAAATTTTGTTATCCTCTCAAAAGAAAGTTTATACTTTCTGAGCTAGTGTAAGATATGAGTTCCTGTGTAGTCAAAACCCACTCATAAACATTCTGTGCCTGTTTCCCCAGCCAGTGGGACTTTATTTCCTATGTCACAAGAGATCTTTCTGATTTCAGTGAATTTTCTTTCCCCGGGAACAGTGATTTGCACTACACTGGAACTGCAAATTTTAAAATAATAAAAATAGTTTCCCAACAAAAATATCATTAACAAGTGTCAGGATTAAATCTATCATGAAATAGGTCACAAATATTAATAGGAATCTGTTTCCTTTTGTCTATGCTAATTCTCATCTTTGTAGCCCTTTTGAGGATCTGGCAATTAGTTTTTGCCTTTCTTTTCTGATGGCTATTTCATACAGGCATCTCTGTGCACTTCTGCGTAGACATAAACCCAGACTCAATTGCAACTGAAGTGATTGCTTCTATTTATCAGCACTGTATGACTTTTCAGTAGATAAGTCTGGAACTCAAATTCCATGGTGAATAAACCATTGACTCACTTGCCCACTATTATATTTATATATTATTATCATATGGAGGACCTTCCACTGTCTATGCTGTAAATGTTGAATTGATGTTTTCCAATATAAATATCATCTTGACATGAACAATCCACCTAATTTCATTTTTCAGATACCCTCTTTCAGAAGATAAATAAAAGACAGGGCAGACAAGACAGCCAAATTCTTCACTGAAAGTTTATATACTCAGCACTTTGGAAAATTGGATCATTTAAGATGTTATAAGCTTTAGAAGACAGTGTATATATATGTGTGTGTGTGTGTGTGTGTGTGTATATGTGTGTGTGTGTGTGTGTGTGTGCGTGTGTATATATGTGTATATATATAAACTATATTAGGATTACATTCCTGAAGCATGGAAAAATGAAATACCTATAAGAAAATGAAAGACAATTTTATCATTTAAGGCAATCACTGCTGTTGCTGCCTACAAAATTTCATTTTGGTAGCTGAGCCAATCTACAAGTCCAATGCATATACTCAACTTTTAGCAGCATCCATAGATTAGAAATCCAGCTAGGGCATGTCTCTGTTATTTATGCTTTCTGTTATACTTCTTTCCTACCTAGATATAGCATCTGTTTCTGAATATTTGTCTTCTGTTTCTCACCTGCTACCATATATAACACACAAAACACATCTAATGGCTTTTGAAAATAGTAATTCCTAAAATTACATGCTTCTTCACTTATATAGCTCTTATTTTTAAAGACACATTTCACAGAGTCAGAGAAAGTACTAAAGGACTGTACTTTTTCACGTTTTCAAATATGATTGTGTATTTTTGAGATTTAGAGGAAAGAATCAACAAAAAAGTAGCAACAGGTGTTTTTCTAGTAATATTTAAAGTTCTATTAGGATTCATTTACTAAAACCTATTTAAAATGCGTACTCTTTATGTTAGGATATACTGGTTATCCATTTTAGTAAAATGCCAAAATTAACAAGATTATTCTTTATTTTCTAGTCAAACTGGTATCTGAAATAACTGTCATTCTAAATAGTTGCTTTCTACACTATTTCTTTTGCAAGACTATTTGTCTTTTATATGGTTGAAAAAGATTTCTGCAAGGTCGTATTGCCATAACATCTCTGTTTTTCAGAATATTTCAGAACATGAAGAGTGGTTGTTTCATCACATAAAAATTAAAATAAACTGAAATAACAAGATAAAATAAAAAATCATAATTGTAGGATAGTTGTTAATGTGCATTGATCAGATTTGATTGCATCTAATGTATAAATTTTCTTCTTCTAATATTGCTTGGATACTGCAAACTTTATTGCATTTCATAAAACTATGGTGAGATACAGTGCTTGCACATTTTAAGTCCTGAGTAATTTTAGCATCTGTCCCTCATTGGTAAATTCCTTATGAGTTTAATGCAAGGCACCAGACAGAGCTCACAACCTCTTCTCTCAATGTTGCTTAATTCTGTGTATGCCTTAAAAACTAGTTGTCTGTATTTCTGATGACTACATGTGAATTATCAAATGTATATTTACTGCTTGGTTTTTATATTGTTACTATTAAAATATATGTTGTGTTTGTCTCCATGTGTTTATCTACAGGGACTGGCAATTATCAGAACATGCCTGTGATGCAAAGATATACAGAGTGTGTTCTCAGTCCTATTCAGATCTCTGTTATTTTGGAAAATAATCAAGTATGCATTGAAGCACAAACCCGTGTTGAACCATTGTCCTGCCTCTTTGACCCAACTATTATGATTTATAGAGGGGAACGGCTTTGAGTAAAATTATGAGAACAGTACCTTAAAATAGAGTGCAATAATGGAGCAGCTTAGGACAAGTCTTTAAATCCCTTCCCAAAAAGTAAGAAGATTGTAATTTGGATCTTGCAGATGCATATTGGGAGAAATGATTGACACAGTTAAGCGCCTGTTCCATTGAGAGCTCATGGTTGACATTAAGTAATAGTTATTACCCTACTCTTACGCAATACCTTGCTCAGCCTGTTGATTTGTGTGAATCCTATTCCTAATGGCTAACTCTAAAATGTGAACAAAAACGGAAATCTTAACTGAGTCTTCACATTCCCGTTGTGTCCTTACACACTCAACAGAAAGAAATGGGACTTTTCAGGCTGCAACCTTAATCCCTAAGTAGACAAAATTTCTGGTGATGTTTCACTTTTTTAGTTGTGTCTTTAATATGCATAGGAAGAACCTCAGATTTTGTGGTTCTCAGCAAAGTACTGGAGACCAGGATCTTCTCAGGCTTATATCAAGAAATACTTTTGGTAGCAGTGTTTATCTATGCCTTAAAAAATGAATGTGATGGAAAATGACTAAGTGAGGCTCTGGAGTTTCAGATCACTTGAACAGGGAGGCATCTTGTGGTGTACTTGTAGACCTAAAGCATAGTTATTATTTTCACTATATCTTGATTTTTTTTAGATCAAAATATCTGTGAAATTCTGAAGAACCACATGGAGTATCTTAAGAAATTGTGAAGCTGGCATCATACCCTACCACCAAGACATTTCAAACTATATATTTTACATACCTTGTGATGACAGAGAGGATCTAAAGACACAGATCCTTTTAGGTAATGTGGAAAAATTTAAAGTGAAGGTAACCAAATATGAAGCAATATTTTTCATACAGTCTTTAGAGAGCAACCTTTGAAGGGAATTATTGTTAAATCTCGACCCAATTTTTCTTCCACAAGCAGGTTACTTGACCTGAAAATGGAGTGAAAGAGAGAATTCATGCTACATAGCATGGACAATTGATTATTATTTATTTAATTAAGGCAGTTCAACACTGTACAAATTAACTTGGAAGCTAAATCACTTGACCATGTACAATTACTGCATGAGTCAAGAAATTTCTTGAGGGTGACTGATGGTGTTGTCCCAGATTTGAGCTCTAGCTGGATTATTACAAATAACTTTTATCAGTCTATATGAAATCAGTCACATCAAATTCCCAATCTTATGGTTCATACAAAAAAAAAATTTAGACAGCCCTCTGAGACACACCACTCCTTCTCTGAGCTTTCTCCTCAACACCTGAAGGTCTTTTCTTGGGTGTACCAAACTGGGGTTTGTAACTCTAGAATTTTGCTGGGTAAAGGGGTAAACATCTCTTAAATTTTGACTTTTGGTGCCTGTCTTTTTGTTTATATTAGGAAAATGTTTTAATTGAAGTATTAACAACCCTTTAGGGCTTTAGACCATCTTCCAATGGGAAACGGCTGTCGTATGTCCATCTTGTTATCCCAGATGGTAGTATGCTGTCCGTGTTCAACTATTTTTCTTTTGGGATCTAAGCAATACTAGACTAATATATGTAATTAAATACATGCACACATGTGCATAATGCCTGCACAACCAGCTATGGTCAGCAATTAGACTAGAAAGAATGACAAAGTTTATGTAAAATTGTTCTAGTCAAAAAGCTGTTGTCAGACCCAGCTCCAGGCTCTGCAGAGATGTAGGAAGTGGTGACAGAACAGGTGACGGATGAAGAAGGCTGAAAGGAGTTTACTGGGTCTGAAATGATGATGCTGGAATGGAGAGAAACACTGGGAAGGAAAAGGAGAAAGTCTTCACTGAGACTGAGAAGAATTCACCTGCCACTTCAATGACAGGAGGTGATTAGAGTGAAAGGGAAGGATTACAACAAGGAAAAGGAACTTCAGGCAATTTGAGTGAATGGAAGTACTTTATGCCCTTTATGCCTTTTCTGTTCTTTTGCCCTTTTGTGCAACCTGTGTGCACACAGACTATCAAAAAAAAAAAAAAAAAGAAACATGCAGACAAAAGTATTACAAATAGCTCTCATAGTATAAAATGTTATATGGATAAAGACCAGAGTCTGCTTCAGGCTAAACATGGAATGAAAATGTCTGGCTGGAAGGATCATCATGAAAATATATGTGTAGTCAAACAGTATTTATTGGAAACAGTCTACTTTACATCCAAATTGTGCATACCCAGGGACCTAAAATCATATTACATCAAGTGATCTCTGTTGTTGGACTGATACAAAGGAAAAAGAGGCCTCCAAGGAGCTAAGCTCTATGTATGCAGTATACAAAGGAGCTAGTCAATGTTAACACCTTGAATGGTACTCACAAACTAATGTGGAGATAGCAAAATCTTGAAAGCCCTGCAGTAATGAGCTAGTTTTGACTACATCTTCTAGGCAAGAAAACAGCTTCTTTACTGGCTGTATCTTCCTCATCTTTTTCAAAGTAGCAAAAGTTTTGTCGACATGCAGTGTGGAATCCAGGATAATATCAATGTCTGTGCACAAGTTTATATACTGAGTAGTTACTAGAATTTGTGTCAAATTCACATAAATACAAATCTAAATAAAATCATCAGACAGCCAGTAGAAATGTCATGCTGCAAATTTCTCTTAACCTATATTACAAGACAAAAACTCTTCTTTTTTTTCTCTTTTGCAGCAAAACAGCATCATTGTGACAGTGTGTCACAAGCTGTTGAGGCTAAAACAGCAGAATGTTATAGCTTATATTCTTCCTTCCTTTCCTTCTTTCCTCATTTCCTCCTTTCTCTCTTTCTTTCTTTCTTTCTTTCTTTCTTTCTTTCTTTCTTTCTTTCTTTCTTTCTTTCTTTCTTTCTTTCTTTTTCTCTTTCTTTCTTTCTTACTCAGAAAGTAACAAACTACCAGGATTTTTAAAAGGTAAGAGGTAAAACTCTCTCTAGCATAGCTTGCCTTTTGGAAATCTTGCAAGGAAAAAGGAAATAGGGTATTAATGATGCTTAGACAGGATAACCAATTAATCAACATCTTTTTGGTACTGTAAGTTCCTTGAAACATAGTAATAATCTATGTATCATGCAAAAATCCCAACCCAATCCAATTCAACCAAAAAAATTCCCCCAAAAAACAAAGAAAAAACCAAACAAGGAAAAAAGTGGAGCCAAGTAAAAGAGCATGTGGAGAGAGGAAAACTGAAGTAGAATAAGAAAGATGAATGCTCTGTTCCTGACAAAAGTCAAGGTTTCCCTCATACATTTAGTAAATACCTGCACTATATAAGTGTACAGGTAGCAAAGAGAATATCTTACTTCTCTTGAATCATCTTTCAAAAGGGTGGAAAGGAGGACCCTGGGAACTACTGACCTGTCAGTCCACTTCTGTGGGAAGATGATGAACCAGATCCTTCTAGAAGCTCTGCTAAGGCACATGGAGAACAGGGAGGTGATTTGGGACAGCCAGCATGGATTCTCCTGGGGCAAGCCCTGCAAGTCTGCCTTGACCAACCCAGTGGCCTTCTACGAAGGAGTGACTGCATCAGTAGACAACGGGAGGGCCACAGATATCATTAATCTGGACTTCTGTAAAGCCTTTGACATGGTTCCCCACACCATCATTGTCTTTTGTTGGAGAGAGATGGATCCAATGTGTGGACTTAGATTAATAAGGAATTGGTTTGACTGTTGCATCCGGGCAGAAGTGGTCAATAGCTTAGAAATTTGTGGATGACACCAAGCTGAGCAGTGTGGTTGACACACCTGAAGGACAAGATGCCACCAGCAGGGGACTGGACAAGCTCGAGAAGTGGGCCCATGGCAATATTTTTAAAACCAAATGAGGACAGCATATGGAAAGAATAGAGTTTTGACCTTTGATATTTTATTTTTTTCCTTTCTTTTTCTACCTTCAAAACAAATGGAAAACCTAATATCTTGTAATCCTGAGTCCCCTTTAAATGCAAAAAATTTGCAAGAATTCCTAATCATATTGTTAATAATGTATTCCTAGATAACACAATGCTGTTGGTTTGGGTGGCCAAAACCTTACATTTTTGAAGGAAAATAAATTACAAACATATAAAGACATTATAAAGTTACTCTTTGTACAGGGGAGAGTGGATTTAGCATTTTGTTGTTTTCTGTTGTAATACCAACAGTAACTCAGAGATTTTTAGGGCTTGGCTGAAAATTGTTATGAAATAATATATCTGAAGGAGTTTGTGAAAAAAAATATAGCAGACAGTTGCATGTGTAAAATTGGGTTATTTTCAAGGGGGCTGCTAGATTTGAAAACTTGAATACATATTGACAGGAGAGAATAAATGGTATTAAGTTTGATTAATTTCTGCTGCTTGAATGCTTTTTTTTTAAAAAAAGAGAACTTTTTCACAATCAAAACACCGACCTAAATTAAATGAGGATGCAGAATGCCCTCTTTTTATTTTCACTTAGCTTGAAATAAAATTTGTTGCCACTAGAGATCACTGTTGCTCTTTGCAGAGGAGGCTAGCATTAAGTGTTTATTTTGGTACAATCAATCTTGTTCTTCATGGAATGCACTTCATAACATCAAAACAGAAACACAAGCAGAAATTACTTCCAGCTCCAGCATTTCTTCTGTAAAATTTAATGGCACGATAACAGCAAATAGAGCTCTAGAACCTTCTGGCCCAACACCAACATATCACTGATGACTTGAATAACTATAGGTTGGATTGTCTAAATCTTAGCTCTTAAAATAAATGTCAACTATTTCCCTTCAATCACATAATTTTTAATGTAATTTAGTCCTTTCAAAAATCTCCTTCATCAGTATTTATAACTACAATGAAACAAAATTTGAGAATATTTCTAAAGTTTCATTTACAATATTTTTATAAAGGTATCTTTCTTTTACTATACTCTCTTTATATTATAGAGTCTGTATCTGCACCACTTTTTAATGTGTTACTATCCATGCTATAGATATTTATTCTTCTGAATATCTATGTAATTTCAGTCTGAATCTTCATGCAGATTCTATCAGGTAGGAATAAAATGGAAAATACTTCCCTCTTTTTTCCCCAACTTCTGTTCAAGTGAAACAAAAGAAAGTCATAGAAACAGAATCTGCAAAAGTGATATAGATTAAATCCTCAATCCACCAACGATTTTTTTTTTTTTTTTT
>WEKY01021903.1:0-10031 GCA_013390045.1 Picathartes gymnocephalus
CACTACTATAATCCCAGACCTGTATCAATTTTAAAGAAATCAATAAAAAACCACCTCTAAAAATCGTTAGATCATGTGTCCCCATACCAACCCATATAAATTAGTTTCAAAGGAAAAAAATTCAATGTAATATAAAATTTGTGGCAGCTTGGCAACCTTCAGTGGGGTTTCACACCTGGCTTTTATGACCAAATCTTTTCCACATCTACAAAAAATACAAGCAGTCTTCTGTGAAGAGTATTATTCACTGTGCTTATCAAGTGAAGTTACCAGGCAAGGCTGGGCATCCAGGTTTCACCTCTTGATTTTCAGTGAACAAGCTGGGACAGTACTACTTTTAGCATCTCAGTAGCAAATTCTCTAGTTCTAAGCAGATGGTCACAGTCATTACTAAAAAAGTGACGGTATAGCTGCAGTGGCAATGAAATGCCTAAAGACAAACTCTGAAAAAATACTCAGTAAGACTGAGAAGGGATAAGGTAGAAATCAGAATAAATCTTAAAAGATTTGCATGTGCAAAGTCAGCAATATAAATGGGTAAAACAGTCAAAGCTGATTTACTGCTGACTTTATATAGAGACTCTACGATAGAGGGGAGACATTTATAGCTGTGAAGTGCCTCATTGGAAAATGAGTCCACAGCTAAATGCAAGCATTTGTAGTGCTTAACTCAAAAACAGAAGACCAGCATAATTTATTTGTTTCATTACAACAGACTTCATTTTTACAATACCCAAAAGAGTTGGCCTCTGTCGCATAAAAAATTTCAATTCATTTGAAAACCAACAGCAATACTACAGTGTAGGTCAAGAGTAAAATTCTGATTAAGTATTACAAGCAGTTTTCAATATAAGAAATGGTGATTTCAAAGAGTAAATGTGAACTCACAGGATCACAAGCACAGCAAGAATGCAGTTTACAAGACAGTAGAAGAAAAACAGAAATCATCTCAGACCTTACAGACATTGATGGCTTTTAGAAAGTCTAGAAAGAAGTCACAATATATTGGTACACAAGTCATTAATGTGAACAGACAATTAGGAACCAAAAGGAATTTTCAGTATTTCCTGAAAAGATAGAAACAAAAAATTATTTGTGTCTATTCTTACAGCTAAAGACTGAGTTTACATCTGCCAATACACATTAGCTGGCTGAACAAAGCAATAAAACAGAGAGCAAGAATTTCCATGTCATATATTCTGTAACTGTCACAGGCACCAACGCCATAAGGTCTTTTGAGATTGAGTAGCCTTCCATGAGGCAGAACAGCATTGACTTTGAATTATTCCGACTCATTCTCCCGCTGTCCAGAAAGCTTTCCCAAATTGTGATAGTGAAGATAATGAATCCCATTTATTGTGGTCTTGTACCAACACTGTCCTCTAATTTAACCTTTCGATCAAACTTGGCTTTCTACATGTGCTCTCATATGTTGCACTTCCCTCAAAGCTCTAAACACACTTCTACATAGGGAGGTTTTGCAGTTCTCCTCCCCTTCAAACCAGTTTGAATTGATATTTCTTAAGCATAGTGAATCTGAAATGCTGAGAATACAACAAAAGTCCAAGATATCACAAAGTCCAATACTACCAAGAGTCTCTTAGAATGGCATAGTTCCTATGTTACATTCATACTGAGCTGTTTATGAAAGAACATTTGCATTTTAAAAAATTGGAAAATATGGAAAGAAAAAATCGTTCTGCACAGAAAGCATAACTCTTTCCAGCCTTTGCTATATTCCTTCAGTACTCTTGAAGAACTTTTGCCTAACTCTTCTGTGAATTGCAAAGGGAAGAATCATGACACATTTCGGTTTGCATTAGAGACCAGAAAGGAGGTGAGAACCATGGAAATAGTTTTATTTTTGAAACCTGAAGAACTACTTTAGCTAGGAAATTCTTTATGAGAATATCTCAGAGAAAAGAAAACTTTGAAAGCAGAGATTGTATCTTTAATTAGGCTGCAGGTGAAATCATTTTATCTCTGCAGGAGATGAGAGAGGAGGAAAAACAGGTAAGGTTTCAAGTGTGTACACTGTTTCAGGTCTGAGGCAGAATGAGCTTCAGAATCAAAAAGACACTGGCAAGAGTTGCTCTAAGAATACCTCACTGTAATTCCCAAGAGGCAAAGTCAGTTTGAGAAGTTTCTGCTCTTCTCCAACTTCTTGTTCCTAGCTCCATGCCACAGCCTCTCACATTCAGCTATGCTTCTGCCAGAAAAATGCAAGGCAACGGGAGGGTTGGGGGGAACGTTAATTTGCTTTGACATTCTTTATTTGAAAAATTATCTTCGTTTTACAGAACCAGAAACCAGATGTACCATTGCAGGCAATGTGCACCGCAAACATCAACGTGCAATGAACCCAGGGAGAGAGGGGTGAAGCTGTACTGACTGCTAGACCACTGCCATATCACAGAAGGGGCAGATCCTGCCTCTGACAGCCGTCAGGTCCTTTAATCAAGCCACCTGATTAACACAGCAGAAAACACAGCAGAAGCCTAGTGCAGCTGCAAAACACAGGTGCTCTCACCAGCCATGGAGAGTGAGAAAGTACAGATGGAATTGACTGGTATGTTTAACCTTAATGGCCTTCGATGATTGGGTTTTTATATATTAATTTACCTAACCATTTTTAAATCAGATTTCTAAAAGTTGACATCATGTGGCAAAGTTCACAGTTTAATTATACACATATCTTCATACTTGCTCTGAATCAACCTCCTGATAATTTTAAAGTCCCGCAGTTCTTGTAAGCCAATGGGCAGTAAATCCTTCCTCCTGCTGTTCGTGGATGTACAGATCTCTAACCATACCCCTTTTCCCTCCCCAACTGTCCTCTTCTAAACTAAAGCCTTCTTGCTTTATTATTGCTTCCTCACGTAGAAGTGGCCTGTAAGCTCATCACCCTTACTGCCATTCTCTATCTCTTCCTAGTTCCAGCAGACCTTTTTGAGACAGGAGAGCCAGAATAAAACACAACAGTCAAGAGCACTTTGCAGCTCTACAGAGACACGAAACTCCCTCCCTCATTCCCGACATGCTTTCACAGTAGGTCATGACAGTCTCTTGCCATTTTTCACCCACTTGCTGAGCACTGAGCTGAGGTTTCCCTTGAATGAGCACAACTCCAAAGTGATTCACCTGGGAACAGGGAGCCCAGAAACCATGTCTGGATACATAAGATCAGAAGAGCATTGTGTTTCACAGTGAGTTTCATGCACCCTTTTATCATTCAGCCACAACCCACCTCAAGGTCCTCCCACAGCTTTCTGTGGCTGCCATGCTCCAACAGCCACCACAGCAACACCATCTTGCCAATATATCACACCCATATTCACCGCTTCTGCCATTCATTTATAGAAGAAGAAACACTAGACAAAGCAGAAACCTCTTCAGGACTCCACACAAGATGTTCAGGGATGAAAGAAAGGATTTTGACTGGACACATGACTCATGCCTACTGAGTCTGTTACTTTTATTAAGTGGGAGAAGCCAAAAGTCACAAGTCTGTGGGTTGTGGCTGGCTTCTTTTCCTCCAAAACACTTGAAGCACGAATATCAGTGCCTTGATAGCTTAAAATAACTCACTGGAACTGTAAAATTATTTTGAGTATTGAATCTTCCAGAAGTCTTTATAAAAACAGGCTAAGGAAACTTGCAGAAAGAGCACATCCCTTTCAAAGGGAACAAGATTGTGTGCAAAACCTTGGCTAAACCCAATGCCATTCATATAGGAATTGCTGAAAAGAAATGTAGAAAATAAGTCTGAGTCTTAAAAATTCTATCAATATTTTTGCTAGACACTAGTTCTTTAAACTAAATTAAGTCTTGATAAATTAACTACAGAATCTCTTGGTTGGCTTCTCCCAATTATCTGAAATGATGGTGCCATTACTAGCACACCATTTACTGTTGTTTCAGAAGAAAAAGATGCAGATTAAAAGAATGCAGCAATTAGAAAAAAAGTGATACAAAAGTCCAAAATCAAAATGATAGTACTGAGGTTTGACATAAACTTCAAAAGCAAAATATCCTTCTACCTTAGGACCTGTATGCACAATAAAATCTAAAGCTTGGGACACAAAGCAATACTCAGCACTTTTTTTCTTTCTTTAAATATATTGCAAACAAATTATGTGGCATCATCCAATTCAAAAGCTGCATCCAAGAAATTGTACTCCAGCAAAAAAAGCAAGGCTAGAGACAGCATATCTAAGGGACTAAAAATATTTGCTTTATTTGCAGTTTTCTTCACAAAAGGTTGCAATGGAAAATTATACAAAACTTCTTAACTCTTCTACCCCTCACTTTCCAAATACTGAGGATCAAGGTAAGTAAAGAATACAAAAGCTTCCTTCAAATACAGCTTTCCAGATCTATTATTGTAGTATAAACTACAATGAGTGGCTACATTCTGGGATTGCAATTTTGTTTTTATTTATTGTACACTGTGCTACCTCTGACGAAAAAGGATGTTCTTTGCTTGCCCTATTGAACATGAACACACGTGCACCTTCTCCTCTGTGCAACACCCGTAGCTAACTAGTCAACAGAAAAGCCGAATTGCAATTATTTCATATTTAATGTGTCTTTCCTAATCTAAACAACCTCTTTGAAGGCAATGGAACCGACCCCTAACAAATAGAACTAAACCTCAAAGGCTCAATACAACATTTCCTTTTATTATGCATCTGTCGTATAAAAATTACAGTCAAGTTCAGACAAAAATAAGTTAACTGCACAAAATAATGATATATATAATTGTTAACATTTTAATAGAAACCTAGCTTTTCCAAAGGGTACTTTTTTAGACGAATCTGTATAAGATTTTAAGGGTAATTAGTTCAGTTAACTCTGAGAACGAAAACTCTTTACTCTTGGGCAGTTACAAATAGATACAATTTCTGTACAGTGCTGCAAAAAGTATCAAGCATTTTCTAAATCCTGTCTCACTTAAAAAAAAAATTCCCGGGAAAATAACATTGTATACATTAAATCAAATGCAATACCAGCTTGTCAAGAAAAGGCCACAGTATCACATTCTACCCAGGAGGGAAGGAAAGAGGGAGTGAAGGAAGCAAGCAGAAGAGAAAGATTCTTTTTTCCTTATAGAAGAAAATGACAATCAGTGGTCATCAGGTGGAAGACAAATATTCCTTTAGGCAGCTGACAAAGAAAAAAAAAAAATTGGTTTCCTTTTCGCCTTGACATATTTTATTACAACTACACATAAGTGGTATTCTTCTCCTGCCAGTTTGATTATTTTCTGCTCCTCCTTTTCTACTCTCCTCAAATGAAATTGGTTGGTTTTGTTTTTAAAAACACTGTGCTAATGAACTGGAGTAAACCTAACAAAACCGAAGAACACAGAAACAAAAAATCTGAAATATTGCCAACATTAATTTTGGCCAGTATTCTTAACAGAATCTCACTAACTGAGCTCAAAATCATTTATACCTTGGACATTTTGGATTAAACTCCACTGTACCAGAGCAAACTCATAAACTGCAACATTGCAGTTTCAGTTTTCTGTCTACTCTTTGACCATTTTTCCATGGATACTTTTCAGATTATGTTTTAACTGCCATGTGTTTTAATATTTGTTGTAGCAACATGATAATGAAATTTATACAAGTCACTGCAATCACATAACTCTTCCACAAATACACAGACAGGATTTATTCCAGTTGCAGAGAAGTCACATCCTCAACCTCCAAGCCAAGCTTTATGTTAGGCACTAGGTAAACAGCTCGGAAATGGAACTGTATAATGGAAATACTGAGAAGCTCTTTGCCATCGCATCACTGGCAATAAAAATACCCAAGATTACAAACAGTATCATCATGTGAGCATTCCAGGCCAACCTATAAATAGAATTCAGAAAGAACTGGCCTCTCACAAATATGGTGCCTCAGTTCAATGTGTATCTGCTAAATATACCAAATATGTTCAGTAACATAAGTCCCTCTGAATTTTGTGAATTAAAAACCTATTTACACATCCTATCTCTTTTGTTTAACTGATGATAATTCACTATGGACTACTCTGACGAACTTCTGACTGAACAAGTGTACGCCTTTTATGTGAGTGTTATCAGTATTTGATTTATCCAGGAACATGCATATACTTCTAGATAAATCAATACTTTCCTTGATAGTACAGAAATACCATGACTAAGAGGCTGTCTTGATCAACATCAAAATTAGAATTTATGACTCAGTAAATAATTTAGGACTCCAGACACAAAAGCAAAAAGACATGATATTATGCAGAGAATCTTAGAGATAAGATGCTCATCTGCAGCTACCTATACAGATTATAAAAATATACATTCAGAAAAAAATAATTTTTTTTGTTACAAAAATCCATACTATTTCAATATCTTTAATTATTTTTCCAGAAAGAACAGAAGAACAACAGATTCATATTTATGGTTACACCATGTAGTTATACAATAGAGGGAGTGGACGCATTCCTCAGGTAGCAGATCAGTAGCACGCAGTGTTTCAGAAACAATCAGAACTTCCTGAGAGATAATGGAAAAGATAATTCATGTATTACTCAGGATAGGCTTATTCATTTTGCTTTGCCAAAAAAAAGGAAGGTGTTGGACACTTAGGGAAGAAAACGACAATTTACTTGAAAGCATTAATGACTTTAAAAGTTTATCAGTGGCTGTAAATGTCTATTTTAGCAGTTCATATGGATATAGCTGAAGGAAAAATACTCGTCTGGTGTCTCTGCAGCATGTCTCACAACCTGCTTATTTTCTGTATGTCACCAGCTTCTGTAACACTATCTCACCCATCAACAATCATTCACTGTAACAAACCAGTGACAATAAAGATGAATGAAGAACAAAAAAAAAGGATTTAAACACATCCCAAAGTATCTTCACTTGTTCTGGCACTTATCAAGCTGTCCATGCCAAGCACTTTAAACTTCCACAGACCTGTTAGTGATTTCAGCTTGGCACAGGAGCAGGTGTAGCAAGGAATGCTCTCACTGCCAGCCCCCTTCCCCATAAGGCCCAGAGCAAGGCCCAGTTGGTGGCTCAGAAAGGAGCTCTGGAGAGATTCCCAGCACAGCACCAGCACCTGAGCAGCAGCACACTGAGCTACTACAGACCCCAGGGAGTGACCCAGGCCCAGAGCCTAGGACCAGAATTAACCAGCAGGACATCCAACCAGCACTGCACATACACCATGGTGCCAAGCGTGTGGGAGCTCCTGCAGTCTCCTCCTCTTCCCATCCCTCTCACCTCCAAACAACAATCACAGATTTGGCTCCTGACCATTCTGTTTTTGAATGCAAGCTGCACAGATAGAAGTTTACTGCTTAGAAAACTAGACATGACCTTCAGCAAACAGCTTCTAGAGCATTAAGGGGGAAAAAAAGACATGAGGCAGATCTATGAAACCATAATTCTGGTTTTTCCTACTTCGGTCATTAGTAAGTTTCATTTATTTACCACATAACACTGAAAATTTAAATTTACTAGACATGCCATTAAGTGTAAACTAAGAAAAAAAACTCCAACATAACTACAAAAGACTCGTAGATCTCTTTAGATCAGTAACAATGCTGAGACAGTGCTAAAAAATTTTGCAGCAACCTGGCACATTTTTATAATCTTCTGTTTAGCTGCAGCTACAGACCTGCTTCAGAAACCCAAATACTTATACAGATATTAGAAATAAATAGAAAATACTCACAGATAGAATAGGAAACTACAGCATTCTCAGTGTTAAAGACAACTAATTAAGTCTCTGTGATGGACAAAGAAATGTAAACACTAAATGGTAGAACCATACACAGCTTTTAATAGACTATAAGCCAGTTATCCTTGTAACTATATCAGTTGATTACTGATTCTATTAAAAGGAAATAAATAACAGGAATTTCAGTATAGATTTTATTGCTGACTAGCAGGATAGATCTGTGCTGTTACCAAAAATTGCTCTGAAATACAGAGAATCTATGTGAGACAGTTTCAGTTTCCAAGTTGCATGTTGAAACAGGAATGTGCTCTTTTGTTCTATTTTTTTCCCCTCATTTAATCATAATGAAGTCACTTGTGACACTACAACGGTTTCCAAAGCAACAGTCCAGTCAGATGTGATGAACAGAAGATAAGGGTGTGTGGGGAGAGCTCTGTAACCCACCGATGATCTTGGTGGGAAACCCAGCAATCTGCAAAATTCATTCTGAAATTCATATTCTGAAAGGATACCTTCATATAACAGGATCAACATTAAAGAAATACAAGGTGAGAGACTGGGTGTTTTTCCAAAATACCTGAAAAGAATGTGTAAATCAGCTGGTCCGTTCCACAGGGAAAATACAATATATATAAAAACCAAGCAGAAAAAAGCAACTGTAACAGAACTTACAGTTGCAATAATGTGAATAATAATCCAATGGCTGGCTAGACACATCACCCTTCAGTATTTGGCTACAAGATTTCCCAAGAACTTAAAGAAATAATGCTTTATGAATCCAGAGCAGAAAGTGTAATGTGTAAGTAATAACCTTAGATCAAGTCAGGTGTATATGCCAACTAGACGCTGTCAGAAATACGAGAAACAGAGGATTGTGCCTTGAAAGACAGGAACTTCAGCATGAGAAATGCAGCCTGAATTCATCCAGAGATACACTTAGTCATATTTCTATAGACAAATCACCTTTGGGGGTTTCACAAGGTGTCTGCAATCCTTCAGAACAGCGTGCTTGAAATGCCATGGATTAGCCGACTCGTGTCTGTGTCCTGGGGCATGTTACATGTATATGCTGCATATTAATGCTCAACCCACAGCACAAACAACACCAAAACTGCACACTCAGCATCATTTGAATATGTGAGGCACAGGAGATGAGCTCCTCTTTCTTACACTGTATTAATACTTCGCAGATAATTAATATTTTCCCTAAAGATTCTCCTCAGAAAAACAGTGGTAAAAATATGTTGTAATATTCTCCATCAAAGCGTGTGCCTTCCTGCTGAAGGAACAGCCTCAAAGGAGCATTTGAAGGAACAATTACCAACAAAAGCAATTGTTTCCTTATTGGTATTTTCTAACCATTGGCATGAAAATTAACCAGGAATCTTGCCTCAAAAGCAACCCAGTCCTTGAACCAGCCTTCCAGACCTTTTGTTTCCATGAGTTTTATACTTCAGGTCAAACATAGCACTAAATTACAGTAAAAGGGAAGCTCTGTGGACATGCAGCAAACATGTCAAAAAAAAAACCCTGTATAAACAAGTGATACAACTCAAGAATATTTACTATGCTAATCAGAGGCTTGGAAAAAAACAACCCCAGAGATTTTTAATTTCTCTGTTTTAAAGGTAGAGAAACAGACAGAGAACTTCAGGAAAAGATCTAAGTTCTGAATAGTACAATGAGTACTGGCACACAGCATTTCTTCCTCTAAGGGTACTTCCAACGTAGACAGACATCTATCTATAAAACCACAGGACCACAAATATGTCTGCATCAGATCCCAAAACAGCAAGAACTTTAAATTAAAGCTGTATTTTCTCTATTTCATGCTTTGGGACAAACAACAGCAATGGACAAACGACAGCACCCCTGCTAAACTTGATATCTTGGCTACTAATTTTCCAAAGGAATAAAATCCCTCCAATGCTAGTTCCAGAGGGCAGTTTAGTACATCTAAAGTAAAGCAGTTGTTACGGCAATATGAGTAGCTATCTCCTAGTTAAACTTTCAGAAGGACACATAAGCAAACAACTCAAAGAGAGATTTTGGAAACATATGATTTCATTGGGGGAGGCAATAGCAGGGAAAATAATACAGGAAAATCTGTCTGAAGTGGTTGTTTCCAAAAAACTCAGCAGCTTAAAGGTAGATTTTGCAAACCCAAAATCTCACTAAGCTTGCCTTGGCCTATTTTAAGAATTGCCTCAAAAAAGGTTTTCCTAAGAAAAACTCGTCACTCAATAGCAACTCAGTTCCAAAAACACACCTCACACATGAAGAAAAGAAAAATTTAAATAAATAAATAAA
>WEKY01021909.1:0-41951 GCA_013390045.1 Picathartes gymnocephalus
AAATGGGCAGGAGAACTTCTTTCCCCATCTTTGTTGCAACAACTTTATTTTCCTTAGGTATCTTTAACATTTTGCACAGATAGCATTCTATGAACCAGATTTTGGGGGTTTTATATATATTAATGCTAAATATATTTGTCCAATTAGGTACAATAGGTTAGCAAGAGAGTGGACAGAGAAATACGCTATGCTGTAGGGTAAGAGTATTTGCAAATTATGGTGCATTTAACAAAATGGAAATTTGTCAGCACTTGGGTGCTGCATGTTCTGAGGCACTGGATTAACTAACAGATAATGGATGCACCAGCTACTGAACCTGGAAATTTAACAGCTTGATCTGTGGTTAGTGTGTAATGCATTGGCTAGTCACTATTTCTCACAGATATTACTGTTGCATGGCCCAAAAAAAAAAGTTAGTATAAAGTAATTACTGAGTTCTGAGCCAGACTGTCAACTTGTTCTGGTAAGTATTTACCCAGATTTTGTCAGAATTTGGTTCAAAGTGATGCCCTTTAGTGAGACCTCATATATAGACATGAATGAATTCAGACAGTCCAAATTTCAATTATTTTTAATCAGCAGTATCTGTCTTCCATGTATAAACTAGGAAGTGTATGGGGATTATGTTCTGCTTGTATAGTTAATTATTAACTTCTTACTGACAAGCATGGAGTTAAGTGTTAACTAATTGTCAGCTCAGTTCCTGTGGAAGTAGTGTATTTTAAATAGTCTTTTAATGTCCTTTTAAAATTTTGAGCAGTATATTCGTGTGGAAGGAATATTCACTCCAATTAAATGTTTAGTATTTTTCTTTAAAATGGGAAATTTGACATTTTGTATCCAGTGATATTATTAACCAAATAATCTTTACTTACGGCATGGGATATACTGTAATCTTAATGTAAGAACAATATTCAAATAAAATACTTGCTTTGTTTATTCCATCCTAGATAGTATCTATTCCTTTCAGTCATTATTTTCATAACAGACTTCCAGCAAATTTGCTTGTCTTGAATTTAAAGTTTTTCCTAAAACCTAGAGAATATCTATCCTAATTGTTGTAGGGAGGGAATTGTTCAGTTTTTGAGTTCAGGTGTGTCTTGGGACAGAAAGAGACTTCTCGCAGTGTAAAGAGAATAGGGAGATAGGAATAAAATTATATGTAATCATAAACTGTTTAGGAAATTGTCATGTTCATACTGATGTTAACTCAGTTCCTGGTTTTGTTTGCAGGTACAACAGAATATCTCGGGAATGGACTCAGAAGTATGCCATGTGATGCTACCTTAAAGTCAGAATAACCTGCATTATAGCTGGAATAAACTTTAAATTACTGTTCCTTTTTTGATTTTCTTATCCGGCTGCTCCCCTATCAGACCTCATCTTTTTTATTTTTTTGTTTACCTCCTTCCATTCATGCACATGCTCATCTGAGAAGACTTTAGTTCTTCCAGCTTTGGACAATAACTGCTTTTAGAATCTGTAAAGTAGTTACACAAGAACAATTGCCCAAGATTCAGAATTTTTTTTTAATGGAGCATGTGTATTATGTGGCCAATGTCTTCATTCTAACTTGGTTATGAGGTTAAAAACAAACAACCATTCCTCACTGCTCTAACAGATACTGAAGATACCACCTGAAGGGGGGAGGGGAGATGGATGTTCAGTTTTCTCCCAACAAAGAAGTAACATTGCTGTAGCAACATCCATCTTGTTCCAAACCTGCCAGTGTTAGAGAATTGAGGTTTTATTATATACTTTTACTCATAACTGATGTGTCTGGAGAATTGGTACTGAATCTATAGCATCAACAGAACAGAAAATGTGATGTATCTTATGCATGTCAATAAAGGAATGACCAGTTCTTGTTTTACAGAGAATGGAAATTGGAAGTCAAACATCCCTTGTATTCCAAAATAGGGTTTAAGAACATTTTTGTAATTCATTTAAATTTTGTTAGGAGGCTTGGAGCTATTAGTTAATCTGTCTTCCAAAACACTGTTTAATATAGCACTGAATAAATGATGCAAGTTGTCAATGGATGAGTGATCAACTAATAGCTCTACTAGTAATTGATTTATTTTCTTCAATAAAGTTGCATAAACCAATGAGTTAGCTGCCTGGATTAATCAATATGGGAAACAAAATTTTTGTAAAAGCAAAGCTGGTTTTTGTATATACTGTTGGCATTTGCCTCATTGTTTAACATCAAATAATGATGTAAAGTTCAATAGAGTGACTCTTCTGCTATTTTCAGTTCTAATGCTCAGTCTGTTGCAGGTTGGCACATTGCTCGGCCTGGTGGATGCAGAATTAATAAGCTAACATAGTTGTGTAGCCATAGTAGGGGGCTGCACTTGGTGCTGGGAGCCCAGCGTTCAAGGATGGACTTGGGACCCAGCAGATCTGAAGTGGTGTATTGTGGAGACACTTCCTGATGCACCTGTTTGCTGACTGAGAACCTTTTTCTTCACCTTGTACACTTGACAACTGAAAGATCTTAATGTGGGGGTAATGATGAGGCAAAAAAAGTTATAAAATAAAGTACTGTTTTGATGTGGGAATTGTCATGAGGCTGTGTTGAAGTGACTTTACTATGTGGGATGTTCGTTACCATTGAAAAGGACTTGTTCAGCCATGCTGCCATTTACATTGATGACTATTTTAATGCAACAGACACTTTCTTCATGTCAGGTGACTAAACGTGAATAAAGACTCATTGCTATTGGATTTTTGTTCTACAAGAAACATTGTCTTGTGCCATTAGTTTATCTTCCAGCAACAAGGGCATTATTCAACATCTGACTCTTTCCTCCCCTCTTCCTTCATATTTTTCCTTGTTTAATCTTTTTGGTCTCCATTCTTAACATCCATAGCTTCATTTTCTCCAGTCTTGTACTATCACTTTATTGTGCATCTGTGACTTCTCACTGGCACCAGTTTTGCACTGCTTATAGTTATGTACATTCCAATTCCTTGTCCCCACATGAATGTGGAAAGCTAGATGTAAAATAAATGTTAAACCTTAATTTTCTAAAAATTTGAACATGTAGTTTGGACATGATTTGTTCTGGTTCTAAACTCTAAGAGTGAAATTCAAATTTTCAAGCTTAGTTGGCTTGGAATTTAGAAACCTGGACTCTCTTTAGCAGTACATGCTTCAATGACGACTTCCTGAAATTTATTGATGAAGTTGCAGTTCATTTCTGCTTTGCTAACCAGCTTACACCACCTTGCTGGAAAATTGGAATACAGCTGCCAATAGCATTACAACTGAGGTAAAAGTTTATATTTTTAAGCTTACAAATGTGCTGCTCTCAACTGTTTTTTGTACTTGTGTTAATATGATGCTTATTACTTTGTCCTGAGAGTCACAGCAACTGAAATCACTTACATGGTGAACTAGGAAGATATTTCGTGAGGTGTAAGGCAGCAGATGTTAAAGAACACAAGGAAGTGTGCATTATGAAGGGTCAGGGAAGAAGAAAATAGTAAAATACTTCACGGAAGATGGAAATCTTGTTTGGACCTGTACATGTTTCTTTTTTGCATCTGCCATGTTCCCACTGTAATAACTTTTTGTAATTAGCAAGTGTATATTTTGGTGAAAGAATGAGGATGGATTGTAGCTGTGCTAGATGCATGCTGAATGTCTGAAGTGGGAAATGGCAGGTGTTTTATCCTTGAAGCAGACTCATCCTGTCTGGTGCAGGCTTCCTGCAGAAGTCATACTTGGGCTTCCTGTTCAAGCAGGAGGGCAAGGGGAGGAGCTGGTACACAAGAGCTAATATGGACTCAGTGAAGAATTCTAAGACCTAACAAAACAAAGAGCTTAATTGGTGATTACCTCAATTAGTAATCTACCTACCAAAACCACAGGCAGCCTAAAAACAAGGTAGTGGATCTCGGTTCCTTTGGAGCATAGGAAGGGTAGAAAACTTTCCATTTGAACTTAATGTAAAAAGTGAAGGTTTTGGAAAGGTGAGTTGTCCTGTGCTGCTGTGGTAAAAGATCTTTTTTGCCATGATAAATGCTGTAATAGCTTCAGAGGGGTCAGCTCCATACAAGAAAACTTGGATTAAAGAAAATCTATTTTAATGACTTTTATTTGAGAGTGACTATAAAGAACAAAATGTCAAGCCAAGACATAAAACGGGGAAAGAAACTAGTGTTCTTTCTGCAATAATTTTTAAAGATTGCTTGCTGTGTTTAATTGGGGTTTGAATTTAACAACATTGACTGCAGTCAGTTCAAGTTTCACTTGAAAATCCTTGAGTGGTTTTAAGCTCAAAAAAAGCCTTTTCAGCGTGGAGGAAAATCTTGATCTGTAGCTGTTGGCTAGGGATTTTTCTGCTTTTTCTGTCTTCTGATGCACACAGCATCTGTATTTGTTACAACATGAGTATACACAAGTTTTTGCAATGCTTGAGTAAAAACATTGTACTCGGTTGCACTGTGCTATAGTTTTTACATTAACATTACAGATGCCAACTTTTTCTGAAAAGCCTGACTTTAAGCAGACCACAGCAGCAAGCTTTGGTTGCTGTGGGGGCATGGAACTACAGGCTGGCAAATGATGGAAAGACAATCAGTAAGTAGAGAGGTGTGCAGATGCACAATACTGGTCCTGTTAGATTGGGTAGTTGCTTATGCAGAAAGGAGTTTGCATTCATCAGCAGATAACGTGAGGGCTTAAACACTCACAGCCAGAAATGTTCTAAATAACTCCATTGTATTATTTTTTGCAGCCCCCCTTCAATTTTTCTCTCTAGTCATTTTATTTCAAACTCTTGATTGCTATAAGAAATAGTCTTTTAACAGGCATTGTCATCTGAAGCAGATACCTTAGGTCCACCAAATGTAGCTGGTGATTCAGAAGTCTTCAGTCTGCATATCCCTAATAAAACTTAAAGCATAGTTGGAATTCAGATGAAGATTTGTTGCTGTGTTCATAGCTGTCCAAAAAAAATTAAATTAGTTGTTTTTCCCTGTTTCATTTGTAGTTTCATACATGAGAATGAGGCTAAGACAAAAGCCTCTTTAGTTAAATTAAACAAATTAGCACTGAAACAATAGAATGAGATAATGCACAATCAACAGAAGATCCTAAGGTATAAAGGTTATTTCACTAGAACATAGCCTATACTAATTTCTTCAAATGTGAAAACGAAAAAGATACTGATTGGATTTATCTGCTTTCTGGTCTTTGGTTCTTTGTGGTGTTGAATTGATGGTATTTTACCCCAGTGCCTTCAACATAAATATAAAGTAGGCATAAATTGAAGAACTGTTGCATTCGGATCATGTTGGGCAATTGTGTATTTTAAAAGGTAGATGGAATTGCAGCTAAAATACTTCCAGTATTAGGCTGAGGGCTTGTATTTTGGCAACAGTGCAGGACCAATGCAGAGAAAGCATGGGAACACAGGAAACAAAACTAGGTAAATACATGATGTAAAGGGAAGGTATGGAAGGTAAAGATAAGCTGCCTGATATTACTGTGAAGTGGAAATGGGCTGCTGTGAATTCATACATTCTGGTATGAAAGCAGCTGGTTTCAAAATAATCCGTAATAAGATAGACACTTAAAATTATAATTTATCAACTATCTTAGCCTGTCAGAGAATAGCAATTCAGAATAATCCTTAACTGGAAAACCAGTTCAGAGTGCAGATAGACAAGCTGTTGCAGGTGTGTGTAGTGTAGAACAGTTCCTAAATTGGTGTTTGTGGTGGTTTAGATGATGCCCATAAGCTGACTTAGCATTCTTGGTTAATGCAGCAGTAAATTCTGCAGTAACTTTGGTCTGCAGTGCATTTAGAAGCAAGCACTCAGTCTTCTGCAGGGATAGTTCAAAGTTGTCAGTGTCCTTTTTCTGTACTGCAGTGGCTGGTTTAATGTCAATCAGTTGTGGAGGAAAGAGTTCAAGAGCTTCCAGATAAGCAGGAGTAAGGCCTGTAACTATTTCTAGAGCAGCTGTCTGCCTTGGGTAGGTTAGAAGAGGTGACAGGCATAATCTTTACAGTGATAGGTGCCAGAAGTGAAACAGTGAATTTGATAGGACAGCTCTGTGTAAAGTAATACTTGAAAATTTCTCTGGTAAACACACTTGTTTGCCCAAAATAGCTTTTGTTTGTTTGGGGGTTTTTTGCCTATGCATTAGAAGTATTGGTGAGACTTCAGTATCTTTGAACAGTGAAGGATTTTAATTTGTGATGGGAGAAAGCTTTATCAGGACACACAGTTGATCAGAATATGTTGGTTTTCAACAGCTTTTAATACTGATCTTTGATCTCTGGGGTTGTTCCTGTACTCTGGAAGAGTAGGCTCCTCTCTTTAAATGGGTGCTGCTGAGTGAGATTGGTTCCCCTTCAGGAGCTTCAAGCAGAATACTCAGACTGTACCTAGGAATCCTAGGTTTGGCAGATAAGGTAATTCTGGCTTTTGCCTAAACTTCATTAATCTTCATATTAACTGTGCACTGTCCCATCACAGACTTAACATGAAGAGTGTGAACAGTTGCTTAGAAGATGCTGATACAACATTATCCTCATGGGAGGAATGCTAGCTGTAAAGCTGGGTAGCTGGCTTTGCTCCAGCTCTTTTGGCAGACTAGGGTTGTGGAGACAGAATTTTGAAATGCCTTTATTTTTATCAGGGATAGGAATTCTGACTGAAGTATAGTCTCAGATGTGATCTCACATTTCATCAGAGGGAAGGCAAAAATTAGGCTGTTACCTGTGTTTTAAAGAGCTGCCTAACAGGTAATGTTCTTCTCTTAGAAAGCATTTGTAGACACTGAGTATGGTAGTTTCATCTATGCTGAGGAGAGGAGAAGCCTGTGCTTGTTTGTAAGTCAAGCCTGTTTTGTTTTTTTCCCCTCTGGCCAGGTAAGCCTCAGCACTTCTTATCTTACAGTCTTTGATGCAAGTCAAAAATGAAACTGTTCAGTCATGAGTCCTGGGGGTTTTTGTTTGGTTCTGTTTGTTTTGGTTTTGTTTTGTGGGGTATTGGGGTTTTCTAGAGAATGTTCTGGAATACAACTTTCTACTGAACCTGCCACTCTAATCCTCTTGAGATCTAAAGGAGGAACTGCAATTTGCAACCTTACATAGAGAACTTGATGTCAGTCTATAATCACTTCTTCCTGGCAAATTTATGGAGGTAAATAGTGAAGATCTGTCATAGCTCTGGCAAAGATCACTGTTCAGTGTGAAGCTCTTAATTCTTTGGGGAAGGATACTCTCGCTAAAACAAGGTCTGTTTGCCGTGGTGTTAATCCTGCTCTGACAGTGAATGCTGAAAATTAATTTACAGATACCTCAGTTATTGAAGGATCTATTCAATATAACCATTATTTTGTTCTTTTTTCCTATTGCACAGTTTGGAATGCTCTTTTTGGAGTAAGAGGTCCAGATCTCTTCATAAGGTACTAGATTTTGTGTCTGTACTCAGAAGAACTGTTAGTGATTGTAGGAGTTCTCAGGTAAAAAACTTAGTGGAACATGGCAGTGGTATTTTTACGGAATGGATTAGTGCTGGCTGAAGAACTGAATTTAGTAGTTGGGACTGGGTGGCATTCAATATCTGTCTGTGAAGGGTTAAAGTACTGCACCTCTCAAGCATGTCCGTCTGGTCTAATCTCAGTAACAAGCTGCCAGAGCACAAGTGCAGATGATGAGTCTAACCAACATAAGAGGTAGGACTTCCTTGTGTAAATGAATCGTGGTTGGCTGTACTAACTACTCTGTTTTTACAGTGTGAGTTGTATATCATGAGGATATCTCTTAAGTTCTTGTTTACAGCGTGATTTATGTTTCCTGATAATCCATTCCAAATTCATTGAAAGCAGCACTTCAGGCTATCGTCACACAATCACAAACAATTGAATTAGCGAGGAGGTAGGTAGATGGCTGCTACTTAACTTAGCTCTTTTTATCCTCTCCCACTTCATATGTGCTGTACTTCATGCACAGAATTACTGTTTTGGTGCGGGTGTGAATTTCCATAGCCTTAACTATTTATTTATAAACTGAGAAAGAAGTAAAAAACCATTCTTTTTGGATTAACTATAAATGATATGAGAAAGCTTTGGGAAAATGCACGTAACCTTGAATCATGTTTTTGCACATAATATTCTTTCCAATATTGATAAGACTCATGTAGAAAAACATTCCAGATTTTCAGAGTGGAAACATGAAAACACAGGTTTGTGAAAAACATTGAGCAGTTACCTTGAAATTTTTGGATGCAAAATTTAACTTGAAGCAGCCTTTTTTTTTCTCACCTTTTTTTTTTTTTAACATGATTGATGTGGAGTCTTAATATCTTAGACATGCATTATGCTGTGCTTTACGAGGGGTGGGAGGGGAGAAAAAAAGGAAGGTGAAAAGAGAAGTGGCCCTTTGCTGTTCAACTGAAACGACATCTCTGGTTCCCAGGGCAGGAGACTAGATACAGAAATAGGTTATAGTTGACCAATCAGCCTTCCTAAACTTGTTTTCTTCCCCACAGCCACCCTGCCATGTTTGTCTTCACCCTTACGAGACCTGAAGTCCTTTTTGCCACATACACTTTCCCTGCTAGATAGGGCTTCTCTTTGCTGCCTTCCCTGATCTGATGGGGAATATCTTTCATGTAACTTAGCTACGCAGAGCCTGGAGACTCTTTGCTTCCAGTTTATGAACCAGTATTTTATACAATTGCTAGGGCAAGTAATGCCTCTTGAGGTGCAAAGCATGAAGAAAAGGGAAAAGGGGTAGCAAAACTTTATCAATGCAGTAGTTCTAACTGGGAGGTGAGCTTGTAAAAGTACTGAAAAAAATAGATTAAGAAACTTCCTTAGGCTTTTAAGTTATGTGAGTACAGGTAAAACAAAGGTCATATATTAAGATTAGGAATCTAGAGGGCAGATATGCAGAGACAGAGTGAAGGGTGAAAGCTGAATGTTGTAAGCCTCAGTGACATTTTAAAAGAAGCTCCCATGGAGCATATGCTGACACATACACCATGAATAATTTAGGGTGTGGACAGAGGAGAGGGCAGCCAGCTGTACTTTCTGAGCCAGCTGCAGCAAACTGATAAACTCTTCTCAAAGAGTTCTGGTAGGAGGAAGTAGCTGTAATAGTTGGTGGTTACAAGACTATGGGTCATTGCCGGGAAGCTGGAAGGATAAACAGTGGATCAGCATCCTTGATAATGTGAGAACACAACAAAAGAGGTCTTGAAAAGCCTCCAAGTTCAAGCTACTACCAAGATGTTCACTAAACAATGAATGACTTTCTAGTCATGCAGGGGCTTTCTTATATCAGCATTAAGATGTCCACTGCTAACTGTGAAAGCAGGAAGTGGCAGGAGAAGCTTAGTTGTACCCTTCTGTCCTCCAAGTAAACTTTCATGTCTCTGACCAGGTATGAAGGAATCCAAAGTGATTACTGTGGAAAAATCGTTATTTTTCAATGTGCTAGGCATAGTGAAGTACTTCAATAATTGCCTAAAATATATTTTATAAATAGTTTTAACTATCTTTTTGGTGTGACTGAAATTCCTCAAGGCATTTCCAGGCCTTTAAAATTGTATTTGTCAATATGACCAGTGTTGATAAACTGTACTGAAAATATACTGAGAGAATCAACATAATAGAAACTTTATTGACAGATAAGTACTCAAGATAATTTTGCATCTTGAACTTTCTAAGTGCTTAATAACATTCTGGAGTCATGATAGCTTCCTGTGATGAAGAAACCCTTTTATCAGAAAGCCACGCCTTTGGAAGAGATTGTTTGCTGAATGCTGTTTATTTTGCTCGTACGTAAAAAGTGCTAAAAGCTTAGGTGGTTGTTCATTCTTCAACACACTAATTAAAACTTTAAATACCTCCAGAATATTGTGGCACTTCTGTAAAATGTTCTGTAGACATCAAAATGTATGCTGAGTATTTTATGCAAAGGTTTAATTGAAGTTACAGTGTATCTTTTGTCCTTTCATTAGATCTGTACTCGTTTAGACAGGCTGAGGATCTTTGTTCTTCTTGAAACCATCTTGGAGGAGATTGATTCCAGGCAGTGATCTGTTGCAATTTTTAGACCCTCTCCACGGGCTGCTGTTGCCTTTGTGCTTATCTATAGTCCTAGTGGTGAGAAGAGTTCTTCCATGCAACAGTGACATCTGTAGCAGCAATCAAAGGCATAAGAACTAATTTGAGCCCCAGATTATTTGGATCCACTGGGCTGAGAATTTTGCTGTAAACAAAATGTGTATGAGTAGTATTTTAGCCATGGCCACTCCACGAAGGGGTCCTTCTTTCACCAAGGACTGAGATGAAGAGAATGTTTTTTTCAAATCCCTCAGGTTCTTTTTTTAATGTTTCTAGTCATGTAACTACTGCCCGCCTTCCCTTCTTCCAGTGTAAATATCAGAATATTTAAATTCTGACTAGTACCAAAACAAGAGATCTAGTCAGACAGTATGAGAGGACACAAGGAAGTGGAATGAAGGTGTGTCAGGGAAGTTCAGGTTGGACATTAGGAAAATGTTCTTCACTGAGAGGGTGGTCGGTCACTGGAACAGGCTCCTCTAGGGAAATTGTTACAGCATCAAGCCTGACAAGAGTTCAAAAAACATTTGGATGTTACTCTTGGTCATATGGTTTAGTTTTATTCAGTCCTGCAAGAAGGGTGTTGGACTTTTGATGATCCTTATGGGTCCTTTCCAATTTGAGATACTCTGTGATCCTTCCAGTACTCTTTGTATACCGCAGCAGTCTTTTCTTTTTTGTTGCCATGAGAATCAAGCACATAATGCTTTAAGAGATGGGTATATTTATGAAGTACTATTTTTAGTGCTGTTTATGTATGAAGTCGTTTGGAAAAAAAAATATAGAGCCCATATTAAACGATTGCTTTTTCATAAAAGTGCATGAGTCAATTTCTGTAACTTACACCTAAGACATTTGTACCAGTGCAGCAAGTGATAGGGCATGTAGCTTCCTGGACTGCATGGGGATGTAGCTCTGTTATGTAAAAGGATTTTCACTGGAATCATTCAGACAAATGGGTATTTTTTCCTTTGTAGGCATGCTCTTGCCTTATGCTGTTGCCTAAATGAGGCTTGAGTTGATTCAGTCAAGACTTAATTAAGAATTTTGGAAATTCTTATAGGTGATGAAATAATCATTAATCTTTCAAGAGGAAAAAAAGTGTCTCTTGCGTACCCACAGTTTTCAGTAAAGTTATTTTGAATATTCCCTGGTGCTTACATTAGAGTCTTTTTGGTAGAAGTGAAGGGACAGAGTTTGTCCTAGTACTGAAGCCAGGTGCATTAGCCACACTGAAGGTCTGAGAAACAGAGATCCTGATCTGCCCCAGTGGTTTGTTTGGAGTCACTTGAGTTAGAAAAAGAAATGCAGCTCCCAGCTGTTTCAGCAACTCCAAATCCATTTACATTTACTCATCCAATTTATCAGCTACAAATCTTTGTTGACATTCTCTTAATACTCACCTGCACAGAAAACATTCATTAAAACAGTAGGCTGGATGGATGCTTCATATTTAGTGTGATCGGTCTGGTATGTCCTGCTCTCAGCTGGTAAAGTGCCAAGCACAAGGGCTCAGTGAAGCCTCTCAAACTTTCGTCATGGGGGAAACAGTTTGCTACCTACAGATACCCACGTATTGAGGGATTTCATTTTAGGCACTCAGGGAGGAGTTGTACATTGTACTGTTGTCACAGATGACTGTCTAGTTTAAACCTCTAAGGCTAAGCAACCTGCTTCGTAATGTCTACATTTGTGCTTATTTTCTGTAAGTACCAGAGAATCAGTATGTTTTAAGTAAGTTTTAGTGAGAATTGAAGAGGAGCTTGAACAGCACCATACAAGACACTGATTTTGCTGCTTATGAAACACAGGGTAAATGGCAATGATCAGTGTTACATAATTTTATAAGCAGATTAGGATTGTTTCAAAATTGTTTATAAAATGAAAAGAATAAAAGCTGAGGGAATCCCACCTTCTAAATAACCTGACTTTAGAAATATGGCCATGCTGGCTTTGAAGATCCTTGGGCTTTTTTGTGTCTGTTCTATGGAAGGTGGTGGGTGACCTGACACCTAAATCCTTTGGTTTAAATGCATCTCAAAGCAAAATGTTATGCAGAGATACAAATACAGGCTTTTGCCCCAGCATGCTTGATGAGGTTGAAGGTTATACTCAAGGCATCACCTATCTTTCTGCTTCTGAAATTTAAAAATTATTATTACATATTTTTTGCTTTTCCCCTTCCATTACGGCATTTGCCCGGAGCAGTAGCTTCCCTTCTACATACTTACTTTTAATTACTTGTGATTGTTAGCGTTGGGTAATTTTGTTTGCTAAGGAAATCCCCTTGCATTGGCCTACAGACTTTGCCATAATCAGGAAAGAAACTTCAGGCCTACCATTTAGATTGTCACACTGTATTTTGCTCATGCTAACGTAGTACAACATTCTCTTCTAGTGATGTATTAATAGTATCCTCATCTAAAAGCAATCTTAATTTATTTCCTCATTTTAAACATCTTTTTGGATGGAGTTCAAGATAAGTACAGAATAATGTCCTTTACAAATCCATAGCTGGAGATCTCCCTGCATCATATTGTCTTTACTCCAATGCAGAGAGTAACTGTTCTGCACAGTAGTTCAGTTCTGCCGATGCAGTCAGAAAACAGAGGTCTGGTGTTATACTGAGGAGCTGTGGGGCTTTCATATGGATATTCTGTGCTGCCTGAAGGTATTTACCCTCATACAAACATGTACACACTGATATGGCTGCATCTGTAGAAAATTCCCCAAGGTAGATGATCCCTTAGTTGCTTTGCATCTTTGATAAATGGTCTGTGGTGGTGGTATCCACAGCAGCACACAGTTACCAAAAGAGAGGGCATGCCCTGATACGGACTGCTGTGAACACAAGTCCTGTTTGGCTTCAGAGGTGTTTACCTTCAGCAAAAGAATGGTACAGGGTGGACAGGTGGGGGCAGTAATATCTTGAAGTACTGCATCCAAATCTGTGAGAAACTCTGTTTAAAATCTGTACATTGAACATGAATTTGAAAGAGACAGCAGCAGCAGCCTATTGTGATGATAGAGATTGCATAGCATTTGGAAACAAAGGACTTCTGGATTAACATGGCAGAATTTGGGCAGCTTCAGTGGAATTGCTCTGAATTTATTCTAATGGAGCCAAAGGTATGGTTTTGCCTTCAGCTTTTTGTCTTAGTTGATAAAGAATAT
This sequence comes from Picathartes gymnocephalus, assembly GCA_013390045.1. Lineage (NCBI taxonomy): Eukaryota > Metazoa > Chordata > Aves > Passeriformes > Picathartidae > Picathartes > Picathartes gymnocephalus. Next base: position 13,271 of record WEKY01021909.1, read on the forward strand.
CTGCTAGCAGTATCATAAAGTAAGAATTGTAATAACCTCTTAAATTTGTGGTATTTCAGAAAGAGGGTTAATATGGTACATAATAAAAGAAAGTACTGGGTTTATCTTGCTTTGTGTCTTAAGATTTGAAAAGATTAAACCACAGCCTTTAAAACTCGTATCTTGAAACAGCAAAAATGTAATTTGTTTAAAAATACCCTCAAACAAACAAAAAACAAACCCTAAAACTGGGACATGAAAATGAGACATGATTTAACTTAATTATAAGCCTTGAACAAGGAAACAGCATGTTCTCAGAATACTTAATTACAGCATTGTTTTTAGGTTGAGGGTTTTTGGTGTGTGTGTGTTGCTCAGTCAGTCTTAGGCAGAAAGAATAAAAGGCAAAGAAAACATGGAAGTACAGTAAACATCTTGAAATGCAGTTTCCTTCTTACTGGGAACCTATTACATGACTTGCTGGAAAAGTTATTAAAAAAAAATTGCAGTTGTTCTTTGACAGCTGTAAATCTGCTTCTTAAGAAATAGTATCCTGTGAGATCTCTCAAGCAGCACTACAATGTTTAAATGGTTTTAGTGTTGTATCAGTGAATTTAAGGGAAGAACACTGCAATGTTTGATTGCCCTGAAAACATTACTCATTGACAGATGAGGACAGAAACAGAGTAAGGCTTTCTACTATTAATGTATAATCATTTTATAGCCTGCACTATAAAAGGTGAGAAGATACTAATTTTAACTGAATTCTACAGCATTCACAGCCAGTTGGGGTAGCTCAATCTAGGATCATAGCCTTTTCTGGCAATGTCACTAAAAGATAGCTGGGACTTGAACTGAAATGGGACCAGCATTTCAGTTAGTCAGTATATTGAATGTGGCTTACTCTGTCTTAAAATGACACACACAGTAACTGTTCTAACAGCTAAGTTTATGCATGGCCTTCTGCTGCCCAAGAGTGTGGGTCCCAGCTATCTCTTTTTGAAGTTGGCAGCAGCAAAATTTTAAGAGAAAAAAAGATCAGCTACTGTCTTTCTCTTTGGTATTTCTCAGAACTGCACCCCCTCTTGTGCTCTCACAGGTGAAAAGATCACCTGTGGCTGGATTGTGTACTTCTTTTTATTGTAGGTGACTGGCATTTTTATATTGTATTGAAATGAAGGGTTGTCAGCTCAAAAGGATTTGCATCAAAAATATGGAGGCATGTTGACCGTGTTCAGTCATGCCTTAAAGACAAATTTAGGGTGGATTCTTACAATATGCTGAAATAGGTGTGTGAAAGCCAGGAGTTAAAACAAAATTCTGGTCTCCCTGGTCTTGTCTTGCACAGCTTCAGCTGGGGGCCTGATGTGAACCAAACATTTCCAGTTCATGGGGGTGCTCTCTTCCCACTGCCCCTGGTGCAGTGGGAACAGAGCATGAACTAGGATGGGCGTTACACCTGGAGAGCAGCTAAGGCCTTCCACGAAGCTATTTAAAAACGTGTTGCTTAATTTCTGTTTTTGGGCTGTGAGTGAAGGGATTAACCTAGCAAGGGCAAACAGGAAAGCTAGAGTGTGATTTGAAAACCACACTTCGAGTTCTTTCTTGGGAGCTGATGCTTCTGTGCCTTTGCTGACAAATGTACTGAATTGTTATAAACAAAATCCACAGCCCTGCTTTATGAGGAAACCACAGTACTTTGAGATGTCCATGACGTTTGTTACGGTTTTATATGCCTCTGTAATTTTATGGAAAAAAAGGAGGTGGAAGTCTGAGGCCATATAAAAGCCTCACGACTCGAGGGAGCCAATACTGAGAGAACTCACTGCGGTGTTGTAACAGCTCTTGCTCATCCTTTCTTGCCTCCCTGCCATTTTCTAGAGCTCCGAGTGCATTTGCTGCATCTCAGAGACCCGTAACCGTATTACAGCTCCTCTTATCACTGTTCAGCTGTGCTTCTTGGAGGAAAAAAGAACACCAACCCGGCCGTTCCCCGGCTCGCTCGGGCAGGGTTGCGCGGCGGGAGCCGGCGCCGCTGCAGCCGCGGCGGGAGCGCGGCCGTTGTCCCTCGCGTTCTGTGGGCCGCGCCGGGCCACAGCGGCGCTGCGTCGCCCTCAGCAGCGCCGGCCTCCTCCCTCCCTTCTTCCCTCCCTTCCTTCCTTCCTTCGAAGTGCCGCCCCACTTCGCTGCTGCCGGCGCTGTCGCCATGGGCCCTGCCGCGCTGCTGCTGCCGGTGCTGCTGTTGCCGCTGGCCGGGGCCGCGGGCGGCCCGGAGGTGCGCAGCCTGCGGGGAAGCTGGCGGCTCCGCAGCGGGAACGGCTCGGTGTCGCTCCGAGCGCAGGTGCCGGGCTGCGTTCACACCGCCCTGCTCGGCCGGGGCCTCATCCAGGTACGGTAGTCCGAGAGCCGGGCCCTGGAGCAGCCCCGCCCGCTGTGGGCAGCCCGCCTCGGAGGGGAGAAACCAGCCCTGTAAAACACAGCTCCGTCCCGGGAGCTGCCCGGCCACTGCAGGTTTGGTTGGCATCGCCGGGCCAGCAGCCAGGCTTCGTTTGCTGGCTGCAGTGTCCTCAGTCTTGCATAAGGCCGAGGATACAAATGGAAGCTTTGCAGTATGTGAGATTGTGGTTTTGACACGCGGCCAAGGTGCTGACACCAGATACCTGCAATACCCTCTCAGCGTGTAAGTCATGCTTACCTACGGCATAGATACCTCAAAAGAATGAAAAGTTAAACCCACCCTCCTAAAGTTTGACTTGTTGATGCAATAAGTTTAGGGATTTCAGGCCATTAAAAAGCCCTTTTAAAACTTCCAGGGAATATCAGAACAGTGGAGATCATATACATCCATTCTACCTAAGGAAAGTATATTCTGAAACAGCAGAACAAAAGTTTAAAGGTCTAGCTCCTGTCTTAACACTTGAAGAAGCTTTTCTGCTTCTGTTCACGCTTGTCTTTATTACATTTTTAAATTTATAAAAACACAGCAAGCACTTTCTTGGACAAATTTTCAAAACTGCAGTTGCAGACTGGTAGCAAAGTGTTCTGATACTAGTATAAGGTGCCTGTGACTCAGACCTGACAAGAAACGTGACACTAACTGGGTCGTTGAAATAAGATGCCTTTTTAAAAGGAAACAAGAAAAGTGAAACGTGTACCTTGAACAAGGAAAGAAATAAAAGACAGTGAAGTTAACAAAGTCATCTATAAAGGTGATAAATACAGTTCTGTGCTGAAAAACGTACTGTCATATGCTGTGAGTATACAATCCCTCCTTTATTGTGGGCCCAGTAGTGCAGTTCTTCTGCATCATTTATTTAAAAACCTTCTGGATGTATGCATCTTGTATTTTCTATTTTTTGGTTTTTATCCTTGAGCTTATTATACTCTGATTAAAATTAGAGAGGTAAAAGGAGAAAGTGACACTATTTGGGCAGGATAATTTTAGCATTTTCTGTGTTGGCACAGGTTGGGAATCCCAGCACTAGTAATAGATTCCAGAGAGTGTCACTGCCAGATACAAAGCATCAAAAAAATAAAAAGAAATATGCTATAAAGGGATAGGCAGAGCTATGATGATGTGTTGTTTTAACATCTGTGTGCTAGGTGATACAACATCTTGGACATAGAGAATTAAGGTTTCAGAAGGTCTTTTCTATAGTTTTCAAATGTGCAGGAGGCAGGGAGACTTGACGTGGAGGATCAGTGAAAGGAACTGTGCTGGTTTCTCTGATGCAAAAGTGCACAAGGTAAACGGAATGTCTGGGATGTTTGGTTGTGCTGGGAGGTGTTGCTGCAAGAAGTGTGAATAATCATCCAGGAGAAACTGTGACCAATGCACTGACTCAAGTACGTAAGACAGTGATGTAATGAAAGACTCACATTTAACTACTCACACGAAGTACACTTACAAAGTGAGAAGATATGATTGCTAATTTAACTGCATTGCTGCAAACTGACATGTAATTTAGCAATATATTTGGAAATGAGGATCATGAACTCTCATGTGCCTGGGCAGAATCCCAAGCCTGCACAGAGGTATGAGAGCTTAGTCAGCCAGCTGGGCAGCAGTGGGTGCCTGGCTAATTAAATCGATGATGGTTGGTTGTGGTCACTTAGAAGATGTTTACTTGAATACAAATAAGAACTTGCTCCAAACACGTGCTGGTACAGCTGGGTATGAACCTGCTGTGGACTGGAAGCTGTTGCTAAATTGGTGATGTTGCTGTTGAGGTGCTGAGTTAACCAAAATGGTTCACTGGTGTGGTTGCTTGACCTCTGGACTAAGTCCAGCTGGTGTCTGGCTAGTTCCGAGCTCAGAATGAGATCACCTGTTTCTATGTATAGATGTGTACAGGTAACTCAAGGCCACCTTAAACCCATTCTTACTCAGTTTAGCAAAGCTCAGTTTACAGAAAGAAGCATTCACACAAATTTGCACCAGGATAACTAAATTATTTTAAAATCCCGTTTTTGTTTAAAAGATAGAATGCAGACCATAGCAAAACAGAGGAGCAACCGTAGCAGATTTGAAATCTATTGCAGATGGTGTTAAATGTACTCAATGCTTGTCACCATAATTGTTGCATTCTGCAAAGCAGCAAGCCTGGGTTGTTTTGAGGGAGTCAGTGACATCATTTATTATTGCAGTGCGAGGCTTCGTGCTCCAGAGGGGTGCTCAGCTGTTTGTCCTGAGGTTTATTCACTTCAGTGAACGTGACCAAAGGTTTTCAAGTGCAGCTGCCTAAAATCATGTTCCTATATTGCTATTTATAAAAAAGCATGCACACTGCCCTAATTGTAGAGGCATAGAGTACTGGTTTCTCCATATTTTTTGAGTTCATTATCACTGTAAATCATCCCTTTTTGGTGTTGTGTCAAATATAGAAGTAGGAGTTTTATTATAGATGCCTAAATACAAGTTTTGGTCTTAGGTACTTTTTTCATTTACTCCTTTTGCTCTTTGCAATGGAACATAGGATCTTTATTCATCTTACAGAAGATGTCCCTAGATCAGTAACCTAGCTTGTAATCAAAAGTGGAGATTGGTCTGAAAAGCTGTACCAGGAAATAGGAGAACAAAGCCAGTGGGAACAAAATCATTCTGGATATCAGGACACCTATGTTCAGCGACCAGGTGAAATCTACATGCTGTTTTTCTGTGTGATTTGCAAATGGCAAATAGCACTGCATCCTTTGCTTTTGTATCCGTGAGATTTTTAATGGGTTAGCACCCAAAACAGAAATGTAAAGCAAAATTTGGAAGGGCCTACTCCAGCAATGCAGCTTAGTGGGCATCTCACAATGAGGGGAAGAAGGGCAGCAGGGGTAAACTGATAAATATTAAGCCTTCAGAATGTGGCTTAGATTGCAAGAGTAGGCTGCAAGCAATTTATTTATCACTGTGTGGTTCATTTCAAATTTAGGATGACACGCAAACTGTTTTTGCACAGGGATGCTCTAGCTGATTGCATGCCTGTAGCCTTACTTTAATCTGCTGTGCAGGCCATACACTTGAATTGAAAAACATCTCTCTGATGCTGAGGGTTTATTACTCATCTGTCTGGATCCTCTTAGCATTTGTTTTAGAGATATCTTTACTCTGACTCATAAAATATACATTGGAGGAACATGTCTTTCTGAATGCACGTGTCTCAAAAAATGCTCTTGGGGAAGACACTGGAGTTTCTTACCAAAGTATTATTTTCTTTCATGTTCAGTCAATGTAGTTCAAATGCTGGATTAACTATGATGAAAAAGCTCTAGGGCCAGGAGATTGCATCACAGTATGTGCTTGGCTTGATTGTTTTAATAATATTTCGTTAAGATATTGTAGCTCTTACTACTATTTACGTGTAAAATTAAAAAAACACATGAGAAATGCACATAAAGAAGGGTATAAAGTTAGTGCAAAGCTTGCTTTTGAATGCAGACATTTTACAAACTTACAGTGAATCTGTTGCTAGCCCTACAGCTCTGGAAAAGGTTTGCCAAAATCATTTTCTCTGAAGATTTTGCTTTTGACCACTGTCAGAGTAGTATTTTCTTTAAGGCACTATTCTGGTAAGCCATATGTACCCACAGATAACTTGCATATTAAGTCTGTGTGCTGGAATTAGGCATCCTCTACCATTTACTGTCCAGGTTCGGCACGATGCCATTTCCTGCTGGCAGGTGACTCCTGTACATTTTCAGTTCTGAGGAATATGGCTGTTGTAGATGGATTTTCTCATATGCCAGCCATTTGCATTCATACATAAGGCTGTTTTGTCTTATTAGTTGTCACTTAGACTTGTGTACAGTATTATGAGAGGTCTGCAAACGTCATGCTGATATAGGAGCTGGGTAATGCTCTGTTTTCTGGCCTTTTAGACAAGGGCATGCACTTGACAGAGAAGCTAACAGTGGTCTTGGTCATACTTAGATATTAAAATTTATTAGAAGAGACAGAAGTTAATGTACCCCAACTGATAGTTCTACATTTCTGGAAAATAGTGTGTTTTTCTGTAGCTTGTTCCACATTTGTATAAAATATATTGTTGTTTATTTTCTGACACTTCATCACAACTTAGATTTTTTGGAACAAGCCAGGTAACAATTCCATTGGGTATCCTATGGTTCTGTTCAGGTTAGATGGTATTGATTGTTGGAATAGTTTATTATATTATTTTCCAGTGAAATACAGGTGCTCTGCTGAACTGTGTGAATATACATGGAAACATTCAAAAGCCTTAGTAAAAGTTAGCATAAATATTAAAGGGCACTTAAGTTTTTCTTTCAAAAGCTTGTGATGTTAAAAGAGATAAAAGTTGTAGTGGTCTGTTAAATACATCAGAGTATTCAAATAATATTAAGCAGTGGGTATTAATATCTTAACTCTTTAGTCGTATTTGGCCTAGTGTTCTGCTGTGACACATCTTAAATATTGACAGTGACATTCAGTTTACTGCTTTCTGAGAGCAGCTACTGAAAATTAGTTACTTTAGGAGGAACTTCCAAAACTCATGTTCCGAGAGTAGGATCCATTCATCACTACTGTTAGATCAGCCTGTCTTCAAGCTGTGAAAGTTGTATAAATGTCCTGACTGCTGTCGCTTGTGATGTCGAGGAGCACTTGGGTATAGATAAGTATATATTTACTGTTTAGCTCCCAGTCTGAAGTTGGCCAGAGCAGAATCATTAAACTGTAAATCATGAAACATCACTTGCAAATTTTATTTCAGTAATCTGTTACACCATCAGAATTTTCTTATGCTGTAAATGATAAAATATCAGCAGAGTAAATTTATGAGAGAAGAGCATGCAAGGTGACTTCAAATTAGACATAACAAAAGCAGGGTAAGGCAATGGAATATGTTCTTTGTTCTCTTTATTACATATCGTTTTATTACATGCTGATCTTCCACCTGGGTACACCTGACTCCGTCTGGTGCCATTCGGGTATTTGTGCCATGCCCCTCAGAACTCTGGAGCCTGGGGGCCTGGAGGTGTCCCTTCATTGGGCCAGGGTGTGCCTGGCACCACTCGCTCGCTGACTTCGGCTTGGAGCCTCGCTTCTCATGTGTTCATGTCTCATCCATTTCCTGCTTAACAGGAGAAGCTCTTAGCTTATATCACCGTAGCTTTTCAATAGCCCCTTAAAATCATTGCAAGCAGAAGCTTCCATCTGGGCGCTGGCAGTGCCTTCATTGTAGTCCTGCCAGTGCTTTTGAAGTCCTGCTGATGTCCTGTTATCCGACCTGGAAATTGCTTCCTTTTGATGATCTGTAGCAGGGCTTTTTACCTCCTCTTAGCAGGTGATTTGCTGCTTGCTTACAGCGTTGAGGTTGGGAGCAGGGGACAGACAGGCAGCTTGAATGCTTCAGATTTTTCCCCCAAAATTGCAGGGAGCAGGAAAATGCAAGGCTGTTATGTTTAGTGGAATCATAAAATAGCTATAGTTGACTCCACCCCTCTATGAATTGCTTCCAGGAACACATTGAGCTGTTGAGCTATTGAATGTGAAGTGTATTTAATAGATGTGCAGCCTATTTCCTTCCATCTTTCAATTTCTGCCTGTGCCTTTAAATTTGTCCTTTTTTTTACATGTACTTTTCTGAACTAAGCCTTTCATTTTGATGTGAAATGATTTAACGTGGGATGAGATTCTATTTCAGAGAAATGCAAACAATTTCACGTACATGGGTACATCTTCCAGCACTCAGAACAGTTGTATTTAATAATGAAAAAGTCAATAACATCACAAGTGTATTAGCGAAGTAATTCTGTTGTCTTAGAGAACTTTGTTGTGGTCATGTGTTTCTCCTGAACCTTGAGAATTGTCTTAAAAGCATTGCTTGAAGGTTGCCACGACTGATTTTACAACAATCAGTATTTGTCATGGTTAAAATGACTGACCAGTTATTAGCATTTAACAGCGGTTCTGTGTGATGTATGAGCTGTCTTACTGGTTAGGTAGCAATGGTATCAGTAAGCTGTTAAGTTTTACATGAAGGTACACGGAACTGTGAGCTTTCCATCTGAAAGGGTGGATGCCTGTGAGTCAGAAGGGCTAATTAGCACCTTCTGTGACACCTGTTTTAGCAGTCAATGCATTTCTTGAAGTTTGAAGGCTTTAGACTGGTAAAGAAGAAAGTTCCTACAGGAAAAACGATCTTCAGTACGTTCTGAGATTTGAACATGCTATTCTGTAAACTCCTCTAAGAGCCCATTTGGCAATGATTTCTGCCTCTGATAAAATATTCCTACATTTCTGCTGCTAGACAACCAGTTTTGTGTTTTCCAGAAGTCAAGACTTTGTTCATTTACGTCTCAATATCTGTGCTTTTGTGGGAGAAATGGTGCAGGTTTCTTCTGTGCATCTTGGCCGAGGCACTGATGTCGATTGGCCACTAACCAAGTGGCTTTACAGTGTGCTGTTGATAGTGCATTTGCAACTTTCATCTCACGCCTTTTGTTAAATATTTCACACCTACAAGTGGCAAGGATTGAAATTTAACATGCACATTTTTCAAAGCGTAATGTGAAATAAAATAGTATGTAATGTTAAATACGAATATGTATGTGAGACTTGTTTAAAAATGTGGTTTTTAAAGTACATATTGTGGAGTTTCGCGGTCTCTGACATTCCACGCATGATCTCAGTACAGTGATCTCAGTGGAATTTCTTTTATGAGCCTAAATTTTGCATATTAATATGCTTTTCTTAGACTTAACTTTTGCATCTTAATAAAATTCTCAGATATATTCCCCAAAAGTAATGGTATGAATGTCTTAAAATTCAGTAATAGTCCTAGTAAGCTCATGATGACTTAACTTTTAGTGAATACAGTGTATTATCATTACAGAAGTCACGGTTTTACTCCAGTGACAAGATTTTTCCTTTTTGGCTCTCCCTTGTACGAAGAAATTTGATTGATAGAGCATAGCATGTAGAGGCAAGGTGACACCTTTCCCTCTGTATGAACCCAAGGAATGATGTTTGTGTTGCTGTAGGACTCCAGAAGGGTCTTTGCTGCTGAGGAGAGTCACTTAGATGTTATGATCTTGTTCTGCTGTGTAAATAGGTTTACGTGTATATTAGAGAGCCTGACCCTGTTACTTGTAAAACAAATATGAGGTATAAGACAATTTTTTTTCAGAAGATTTCAAATCCAAAATGTCATACTATGCATACTGATTCCTGAAATGGGGAGAAAAAATAACTTCCAGCAAGTAGGGAAGAAAAAAAAGCTGGGCAGATTTTCTTCAGTGTGACTTAGGATATTCAGGGCAGGTAGTTAAGTGTGTTGGTACTATTAGAACGCTCCTATCAAAGCAAACCTTAATGCAGTTCACCTCTATCTGATCCCAGGTTGAGTCATGCAGGCCAGAAGAGATTGGCCTTTGTTTCGGGGCAGCAGGTCAGCCGGGCAGTGCTGCAGTGGCTGCAACGGGACCTGGCTACCCACACTCCAACACAGGATGAGACACTGTGCCTTTCTGCAGTCTGACACAGGATGAGAGACTGTCCCCTTCTGCACTCTGACGGGGATGGGACACTGTGCCCTTCTGCACTCTGACAGGGATGGGACAGCGTGCTCTTCTGCAGTCCAGCACGGGATGGGACACTGTGCCCTTCTGCACTCTGATGGAGATGGGACACTGTGCCCTTCTGCACTCTGACAGGGATGGAACAATGTGCCTTTCTGCTGCCTTTGTGTGAGGTGCAAGGCCGCGGGGTGTCAGGTCCTTTAATCTGAGTGAGGGGCATTGCGACCCACCGTAAGGTATTGAATACAGCATGAAGCCAGAAAGGCCAAGGACATAGCTTAGACCAACTGTGCCTCTTACTCTTCCTAGGTAGTGTGGTTAAAGGGAGAAGGGCACATTTGCTGTGAATGCAATACTATTTTCAAAAGTAGTCATTTAGTTTATACCAGAACCAAAGTTGTGTTGCTTCTGCTTCTTCTCTTTCTCCATCCCTCCACATACAACGATTTCATTTATCCTTACCACAGCAAGTCTAGCTGACAAGGAACAACTGGAGTATTAGCAATAACTTTAAACTAGAGATTTGTTCACTACTGTCCCTAGAGGCCTAAAATGCTGTTTCTTTGCCTGTTAAAATCCCATTAGTCTTACTTTCTCCATAATTATGAGGGTGATCATGTTTCTGTTCCTCTCATTAAGTCACAAGCTCTCTTGATTTATTGGTTAATTTCCAGACCAGTAATTTCTTCTGTAAAAACAAATCCAGCTACTTCTAGTTTGAGTGATTACAGCAGAGAGGGTTTTCACCTATATAAATAAAGGCAAATATTTCTAAAGCTTTGCTTTCATGTAATATTTCAAAGGTGAAAAGGAATATCAGGACTAACTAACTAAGGTCGATTTTGCATTTGCAGTCTGACTGAAATAAGTGTTCATCTAATGGATATTGTGATGCTTTTTATGTAGTAACACTATTACTAAATAAATCTTGTAAATTTCTTTTTTTGGTCTGTTACTAGGATCCATACTATAGATTTAATGATGTGATGTACAGATGGATCTCACTAGATAACTGGACTTACAGCAGGAAGTTCAAAACTCCTTTTGACGTCAGGTATGCAGTAAAGATATGTCTAAAATAGTTCTGTGCCATCTTGCAAATAGAATTGCAAGTTAATCCATCATCTCAAAATCTGTTTAATACTTTTGTATCTGATAAAACAAATTATGCAATCATGTGCAGCTGCAAAGCTGTTGCTACAGAACACTTCAATTGTTGCTTTTTCCTTTTTTTTTAAATTGATTGTTAAAAATTACTTATGAATTGTCAGTTGAGAAAAGATAATACTTATGCTAATTGAAAGCTATCCCATCTGATATCTGGTGGGTATGTGAACCTGCTGTGTTCTTGAACATGCTGACTTGAGCTACTTCAGCTGTCATCTTAATTTGACTATTGAAAGATACAATGTAGCTACTCTGAGTCAAATGTTCTTGCAGGTATCTGAGGCTGGTATAATAGTGATCCACATTTTTATATTGTCTGTCTCCTGTGTGTTCTTAACTCTAGGTATTCTGACAGTTTTTCACACATGTGTTTTCTTCTGTAGAAAGTGGCAGAAAGTGAATTTGGTTTTCGAGGGAGTAGATACAGTAGCACAGATCTTGCTCAACAATGTCAGTCTCGGGAGAACAGACAACATGTTCAACAGATATGTAAGTAATATGTTTATTTCTGAAGATGCTTCTGTGTTTTCTTCAAAGCTCCATTGTTCTGAGCACTTTCAGTGCATTCAAGGTGCTTGGATGCAGAAAGTGTTGACCTGAGGATTGCATGTGTAATCAGGTAAATGTTAGAAAGAGAAGTATACTTACTGTTTCACTAACAACGGGGTCATAGGTAGAGGTAAATGTGCCTTGTCCTAAATGAGAGGACCAATGCAAGAGGATCAGTTCAGCTAATAATATGTCTTGCTTCTGGGGATCTGTCCCAGCTCCAGGAAAATGTAAGCTTAAATCTGTTTTATTAGCTGTAAATCTGCTTACTAATTGATATTAGAATAGTTTACATGTGAATACTGCAATGAAAATGCGTGTGTTGTAAAGCCTTTGTAAGTGTTTTCATGCTTTTGGTTTTTAAAGAGGGTGGTTTATTTTAATATGGCAGTTTGGATAACATAGTGTTGCATTTTTGAGCTTTGCTTATGTCAGCATGAGATTATTCATTACAGAATGATCCTGAGAGTGGCAAAAACATTCAAACTAATTTTATAGCTTTAAAATACAAAATTATTCTGGTATTACTATAAGGAGCAATCCTTGCTTTTGTCTTAAAAGAATCAAAAAACCTGAAGAGTTAAAGGAAGAATGATAGTGGAATAACTAAATTACAAATGAAATCTGGTGTCTCCATGTTTCAACATTTACCATTCTGGCAGGTTTTATTGCAGAGGCACTGGACTGAGGCATAAGACATTCTGCCACCTGGGTCTGTGTGACCTAAGACAAACCACTTCGTTTCTCTTTGACTTAGTTTTACCATCAGTGAAATCAAAAATTTTGTAGAGCTTTTATGAAATTGTAATTATTTACTATTTGGAGAGTATCTAAAGGTTTGTCAGTAGCAGGCTCTGTAAAGTTAGGAAGTGGTATTATTTTGTCCATATTTCTGCAACTTCATTTTGTATCAGATTGTAACAATTCATGAAATGGCCTTCACTGTAAAACCAGAGTGTACTGCCTTAAATTGCGTCGGGGTTACTGTGTCCCAGGCTTCTGCCTTGTTCACCTATTCCACATGGCAACATCATCTGCAGGAAGGACTCTCTGAAGGCTCTGGATTGGGGAATGCTATTTGCTTTCTAATTTCCTGCTGTATGCTGTGGAAATAAATGATTCTAGCTGGGCTGCTCCCAAATTAGAAAAAATTGCCAAGACTTGGCTTTTCACAAATGTGCACTCTGACGAATAAATGGGTATTAGCCAGTGGAACCATATTGTCTTGATAGCACAGGATAATTCCGAAATGGAACATTTCTGCTTTTATCCAGCCACACTGAAGGGGATTTTGTGACCTGGTGAGGAAGCCCCCAAATGCTTCATTTGATGCTGGCATAGAATGTGTGTCTGTACATTTAGGGGATGAGAATGCAGCTCATTTCATTTTTGGGAATGAACTACAGCTTTGCAGCGTTCATGGACAAGGCAGCTCTGTGCCTTGTGGTAGGTGAGCTGGCAGCACAGTGTGACCTGGAAGCACTCCTGTATGGAGCAGCTTTCTGAGATGGAATGAGGTGCCTTCCCAAAGATGCAGATGAGTTCTGGATGGGGAAGGAGGGTAAAGATTTTCTTGCTGTCCTTGTCCTTCAAGCACTTCTGCATGCAAGCAGCGTGCTGCACCCTGCAGTGAGGGCTCAATGTGAGGAAAGTGGCTTGCCCAGAAGCATCTCCTTCTATCTGGAACATTCCTGTGTATTTTCTCTTTTTCAGTTTATGAGGTAGCTTTTCTTTTCCTTCAAAACCAGAGCATGCTGAGACTGTATTTCAAAAGCTTTTGAATAATATATGTATGGTATTAAAATCCCAATGTAATAGTGATTATAAATCTCATATATAAATGTCAACACTGTAATTGTTTTGTTCTGTGTTTTGTCCTAGAGCTTTGATATTACCAGCGTGATCCAGGAGGTCAATTTTGTTGAAGTCCGTTTCTTGTCAGCCGTGTCCTACGCAGCAGAGCAGAGCAGATGTCACAAAGCACGCAGCATCCCTCCGGCGTGCCCTCCACCTGTGCAGAAAGGAGAGTGCCATGTTAATTTCATCAGAAAGGTAGGGGCAGAATTGTCTGTCTCCGGCTTCAGTCTGGGAAAGAGGAATGCACCACAAGCTGTCCTTACAGTTGTATTCTGAAACAATGTCATTTTATAAGCAGGGCATGTTTTTCATTGCAGCTTCCTGCTCCTGTACCCACTAGAAACCCATAATCTTATATGCCGACAATACAAGAGGCATGAGAAGTCCAGGCTTCATATCTAAGTGATAAGAATGTTTAAAAGTCTGTTTTCATCAAAGACTCAGCAAGGAGACTTGCTGCTAAGAGGGCAGGATAGCATTGGGAAATGTGTAATGATTACATTTTGATCCACTGGGTGGGTTTAGCAATGTATGCTGACAATAGAGTTCACTGTTGTAAATACCAGTGTGTATTGCCAAGGTTGCAAAAATCTCATCTGAGCAGCTTTGTGAGTGTTTGCTGTTGCTCGTGTGCTGTGCTATTTATACTGGGCAGCTCTGGCATGTCCCGAGAAGTGTTATCTAACAGGGGACCTGTTCTCATCTTATTCATGTTGTGAATGGGACTTACATATTCAGTGAAAACAACAGTGTAATATAAATGAATGAAGCTCAGAAACTTGTAAGATATGGCTTCTTTGCTGTTAAAACTTAACTCAGGGCAAACTGTTATTTGAGTGGCATCTCATGTATTTCTGATAGCTTTGCAGCAGATAGAGGCAATGTCTAGATGATCTTATTTTCTAATTTCTCTTTTTGGGTGTTTTTGCACATTTGTCTCCACTTAAATGCCTTTCTTGTTAATTATTTTCAAACTTTCTAATGAAGTCTTTCTAGAGTCTCCTCAAAAAATGACTAGGATCCTGTAAATTTGAACCTGGATATAATTTCATTTAAAATTTGTTAATGTAAACATGGGCTCCATGTTGTCCTGGAAAGATCCTTTAGGATTAAGATGCTGTCTTTATTTCTATTTGGTGCTACTTTTATTTTCTCTACATTTTAGAAAGTTTATTAATTCTTCCAAGTCCACTGTGTTTCTCAGATATCAGTGCAAGGAAAGGTTTGGAAGGAATAAGGCACTTACTCAGCTGTAGTCTTATTTATAGAGCAAAAGAGGGCTGGAATGATTTTATGCTTCACTGAACTATACCTTTAAATTGGTAAGAAAATATTGTAGTGCTTTTTCCTCAAATGAGTTTTTTGACTGTGCTGTACTTGGAAGCTGCTCCAGAAATTTCCAGAAACATTTTGAGTTCCAACAACAGCAGCTATGTTACATTTAAACGTAAACAAACACTAGGACATTGCTACAAGCTGGCTGCTTCCCATCTGAAAGTAATGGAGAGCTGTTTACACATTTCAGGTGCAGTATTAAGTGCAGTAAACGTATCTGAGTAGGAGCTTGTGGCCGAACACAAACCTGTCACTGCTAGTGTACTCCAGTGATACAGGCATATTGTTCTTATGACATACTGTTTCTGATAGCAGTCTCTGCAGTATTTTTAGTGAAACCTGCCAATCTGTCAGTGATTCATTTGTTTATTTGTATAAAAGGAAAATGACTTTCAATCGGACATGTCTTCTAAGAATATGTTATCCCTGGTTTTCTGTGTGAAATACATGCAGAGTTTGCTTCCTGGAAGGCTCTTTTGCAATTTGATAGGCAGGGAGGCTGACTGGCAACGCAAGGGTTAGGCCAGGCTTGTGCTATGTGGTTTGCCCAAATTAGTATGCCTTGGCTGTTAGTTATTAGTCTCTAAATTTAGAACTGTGTGTCACTGTACAAGACTTTAGGAGATCTATTGTATTTGCTTTGGGGGCTGGGGCTGTGTGAAACTTGGAGGGCAGCTGAATAGATGTTGTCAAGGGATTTGTTATGTAGAGGTCTGACCAGGTTTGAAAACAGCTAAATGGAAATTAGTGTACGTACTTCTCTGCCTGACCAGCATTTTTTAATTCTGACAGTTATTCTGATGTTAGTACCAGAACTAAGCTACTTCTCAACCATGTTTTTGTTCCCTTTGTTTTTGTATAAGAGAACCATAAAAAGGGGAGAAACAGTGAACATGACTGAACTACACAAATACACCAGACATACCCATTTCTTTCCTTGTATTACTCTGTGCTGTTAAAATTAAAAATAGGAGATAAACTATTTCATATATGATTTTCAATTTGATACTGCTCTTCTAAAATACTGTAACATTCCTAACTGTCAGTTTTCTACTTGGTTTGTCTTTTAGGTATACAATTAAATACTGACCTTACAAACTAAGATAATTGACAGCTGAACTGAGAGTAATCTCCTGTATTGTTTTTTTGATCTTTACTGTTTGGGGTTTTGCTGACATTTTTTTAAGTGGTATGCTAAGTGTTGTTTTACTCTTTCAGTAATACAAAATTTCTCTGTACATGGACGTTTAATACAAAATATAATTTTTTATATAATACAGGTAGTAGCAGCAGAGTTCTGGTCGAGAAATAAGAAAAAAATACTGCAGGCTCTTCTGGGTGTGTGGAAACTGGAAAAATTCTTTCAGTGCATGTCAATATTTTATTCCTAGATAGCAAATGTCTTTTATTTCTGGCACAGCATCAATGTCTGTGTGAAAACCAGGCAATTGTAACATAATCATTCTGCTTTCCAGGAGCAGTGTTCGTTCAGTTGGGATTGGGGCCCTTCTTTTCCCACTCAAGGAATCTGGAAGGATGTTAGGATTGAGGCCTATAACTATTATCACCTGATTTACTTTTCTATAACACCTTTCTTTGGTAAGTCTCTTGTTTCTGTTTTTTATTGGTTTCACCTTTGGGATACCAACCATTTTATTGTTAAGCCCAATTAACTGTCAGTTTAGGAAATGTTCTAGGGGTTTTTTAGGACTTTGTGTGTAGTTCTTTCCACAACACACCTTTTTTAGGTATTGAAACACTACTTCAGTACAAACAGTAACTGTTAAAAGTGTTAGAATTCAGAATCTTTTTTTGCTTAAAATCCCTGAATAACTGCAGAAATAAATGTAGTCTAATTGAGATTAGCACCTGTTCTCCGGTTCTGAAAAATTTCTTTCCTATTGGCATGTGTTTTCACCAAGACTCCTTGTAAATATGTCTCACTTTTGTCTCACTTTCATTTAAAACAAAGGCAAAGCTGCTATGGGAATTTGGTTTTGTGTTGGAAAGACAAATGCACAGTGAGCAGAGTTCGAAGAGTGCTGAGTTTTCAGGACACGACATGAAGTCTGAGTGAGAAAAGCAGTTGTGCTATGCAAGGATAATTGTTAAAGCTGCAGTTGGAGAGGATAACCTCCTGCATTCCTGCTACCTAACTTACCAAACCGGTTTCCTCTCTTGCAGTGGTCTCTGATTTTCCTCTCCTTTGTCCTGCAGATCATTGCAGCTGAGCAAAAGTAGTTAACTTTCCCTTGAAACTTTCAGCAAGGGGTGATATGCCCCATTATAGATCACCCACATGCTTTTTCTCACTGCCTGTTGAGCCCAGTCGTCTGTGGAGTAAAGGTTAGCACGTGAGTCCTCTGCACTGGGGTGAATTTTGGCCCTTGGGAGTAGATTTGTTGTGTATGAATAAAAGAGGAAGACATCCCTCCATGGCTGGTTTTAAAGCATCCTGAAATAGCTGCAGGTCGTAGCTAGAATTAATGTGACTGGAATTTCCATGGAAAGCCCCAGCACAGACTGTGTGTTTTCTAATATTTAGTTACAGTAAAAAACTTCTCTGGTCCCTCCCACATTCCCACAACTCCACCTTCTGGTAGGTAAAGTCTTGCTCTCTGGTTAAGTGGAGAGAGCAAACCTCTTTCATTCAGCAGAGAGTGGCTTGGAACCAGAGCAAGATCTTATTCGTAGTCAAACATAAATTTATTTTTTTGAAAAAGAAAGAGTAAATGAACAACCTAAATTTAAGCTGCATATGTACTTTTATTGTTCATTAAATTTAGTGTGATAGCCTAGTGAGTCTGTAAAAGATTCATTGTTCTTGGTTTCTATGCCTAGACCCCAGAGTTCATGCAGTTAAGAATGGGCTGGAATTTCTATATGATTTTGTAGGGGAGGAAAAATGCACTGTAATATCTGACCCTTGTATGGTGGGTATTTTTTTAACCTTTTCCCCATTTCAGAAAATTGGTCTTCACTGGGTAATGCTGGATGTAATATAAACTTGGGAATTGTTGCTCTTCATTCTATGAAAGACAGTGAAAAATCACACCAGGACTGAATGCAATTCTTTGTTTTTTGGAGTGAGCTCTCTTTTTCTCATTGAGGAAGGAGAGCTAGAGTATGTAAATGAAAAGAGAAAGTAAGTTATTAGTAGTCTGGGTATACAAAATATGTGTTAGTTCTAGTTTTCTTTGTTTTCTGTTTTATTTGCTTTTGCTTATATGTTAATCTGTAATATTTGAAGTATAGGATTAGCCAGGCTATGTTAGTAGCTAGGCAATTCAATGACTGAAGTTAGTGGGAAATTTACACATAGATCTGGAGTACCCTTGACCCTGGCTCTCTTTATTCAGTAAATTCTGTATAAGAGAGGATGCTCTGTGGTAACTTCAGAAAGATCTCAGGGAAGTCATTAAGTTATTTCCTCTACCACACATTGGTGGGAGAAGGGACATAAAGATACAGCCTGTCAAGTCTAGACACAGTGGGCCCAATTCATCCCCAGCATAGCTCCATTCATTTTGTCCAGTGAGTCTGGGATGAATTCAGCTCATTTTCTGTTAATACTGTTTTTGTTTCATTGACAAAAGTGATTGTACTGGCTTGTGATTACAATCTTTCCCAAAGAGTACCATGTTCATATGAGTGCTGACTAAAAGCAAATAGAATGTCTGTGGGAGTCGGTGGGAAAAAATTCCTTCCGAATGAAGTGACTGGTGTCAAGGTCTCTGAGTTTTGTACAGGACTCTGAAAAAAAAAGTTTGGATAGCTTTTGAATGAAAAAAAATAGTTAAGAAACATAAATCATATTGCATTGTTCTCTTCCAATTGACACAGATGTCAAATGCGCTAAATAACCGGATTAACCATGTAGGTGTGGTTCAAACACAGCCTGAAAATTATTAAATTTAATCTTGAGTGTTTGAATTTTTTCTTGAATGAGAGATCATGTTAACTAATAGATATATAAATACAAGTTCTTAAATTCCCATTTTTTTCTCCTGCTTCACTTAGTAAAGAGTGCTCAGCAGTGGTGTCTTGAAGTCAATTCTATTTTTGATGTAGTCAGCTCCAAGCCGATTGCAGGTCTTGTGACTGTGGTCATTCCCAAATTACAAACGCAGCAAACATTCAGTGTGAAGCTTCAACCTGGAGAAGGCAGCATTGTGCTTCTTGTAAACATCAACAAGGTAAGGAGACGTGTGTGGAAAGCTACTTCAGCTGCAAAATGTTTCCCCTGGTTTCTGGTGTGACTTTCTGGCTCCATGCCAGTTTTAGGTCTCCCTCCCATTCCTTACTGTGTTCCTGACTTTTAACAACAGATCTGTATCCGATAAAGGGTAGCAGAGTTCTTTTCCTTTCTAAAATCTGATGTCTGTGGAGCTATGTAGCTCACTGTCAAAAAGATGATGTAGCCTTAGAAAAAAAGATCACATAATCGCTGGCCACTGCTAAATGACTTTTTTTGAGTTATTTAGGTAGATAACCTTTGGATATCCTGTGTCACGTCACTTCACTGACAGCAGGTATCTCACATGCTGCTGTTTACTGGACTGATTGGGACCAGAATATATTACAATACATATGATTCTCCCAGGAGAGAGAGAGGAGACATTCCTCAAACCTCTCATTAGATACTCTTTCAGGTAAATGAAAGCAAAAGAAAATTTTGTGGAGTAAGACTCCTTACATTCGCTTGTAGTCCTTTGGATAGGCAAATCTCAGGAAGAATTTTGGACTGGTACAAGGTGCTCTAATGAGGAGTGAATTCAATTAAAAAATCAGGCTCAGGGCAGTGGGCAGAGTGGGAGCCCTGGCAGGTGCACACCTGATGGAGTTCTCTACAGGAGCTTCACTGCCACACACATTTGTGGGTGGGTGTTGTGCTGTGAGCAGGAATTTGGGGCTTCTGACAATACGGGCACTTAATAGCATTTGAGGATCTGCCTTGAAGCTCTTCTATGTTTTACTTGCTCTGCTGATTTTCTGCACTGCTGTGTAAATCTGCATCTGTTTTCCTAGTTTGACTGCATTGTGTGTTAGTTCTTGAGTTCACTTGTCAGTTGTTTGGGTGGAGAGAAAGCAGGCAGGGTATTTATGTTCCAGTATGCATACTCTGTGACTTGTGTATTTACGTGCTTTGTTTTATTTTGACACAGAAGCATAGAAACATACCGTTTTTGTTACTGTTGTCATCTGCTCTGACGTGCAAGTTACATGAGCAATTACCAATACCCAGTTTCATTTAAAACAACTGTTAGTCTCTGCTTAGCCTTTTAATAGGTTATGTTAAACAGGCAGTGCAAAGTTGAAACTTCAAAAATTATTTTTGCTTATTTAGTTGTCCCACCCCCAGCCTCAGAAGAGATCTGTTAGTATAGTGCAACTGCAAATCTGGAAGGAAGCACTTCCTTCAAAGCCGAGGCAGCAGTGTTTCATTATTCTTTGTGCACTAAAGGCCTTGCTGCATGAATTCACATCAGCTGATTTTAGGAGAAGCCCCAAAATGTGTTCTCGCGTATTGATGAGGCTAACAGAGCCCTTACTCTGTACCCGGACTTGTGTGGTGCATGTTAAATACTGAGACCTCACCAGAAATTTATTTCTAATTAAGAGCTTATTGCAGATTACGTTGTGGAGTCAGTAGGTGTTCAAGTGGTGCATATCACAGAGATGCGTATCATTCTTCCTGCAGTTGCCACGCAAAGTGCTGTGCTGCCAACAGGACAGTATTTTGCTTTTCAGCTCGTGGTGAGCAGAGGGGTGACATCATTAGCGGCCAATGAGACATCCAGTTGTTCCAGGCAGCTGCGAACACTCCCTTGTTGTCGAGGCACACGCTGAACCTGTACTTCCGTTTGTATCCATGCAGCACAGAGATCAGTACTTCCTCACAAGCAGTTATGATAATTCTGTGTTGGAGAAGCTGGAAGATATATTAATGAAGATATATTAATGCCTGACTCCAAGTATGGCTACAGCAAAACATATTGTTGGGCTGCTCTCTGGCCTCAGTTTGTTTGAAAAGATTGAGGCACTCCTTGCGTGACTATATACAGTGCTGATCCCTCCATTGTTTGGCTGCATGCATTACTGCTTTCTTCCCACAATTTTTGTGTTGTGCACTCAACTGGCAAATGCTGGCAACAGGATTGAGCAGCAGAAGTAGGCTGCTAGAGTGAAGATAAATATTCTGTCATCTTAGAGATTGTATTTCATATTTGTAAAAATTACGGAGCTCTAATCATGTGATTAGGAAGCATAGAGAGACAAAGCAAAAATCCACTGAAAGAATGAAAGAATTTGACTTAAAAGCTTGACGTAAGTGAAGCAGTTGGTATGGTCACATATTACCAAAGTCACAGTTGAAAAGTGTCTCTGCTGTATATTGAATATTGCATGGGATAGATAAAAGGATCCGTGAGAGGAGGTATATGATACAGAGCTCAGTGAACAATGGCTGCTCCTGACACAGGTAGTTGGGGTGTGGAGGAATAGTATGTCAGTGTACCTCAGCTGAGGAGTAGCAACTAGATGTGTGCATGCATGTCCAGGTGTGCTCATGGCCTGTTGTGGACACAAAATGAAATGATAGCCTGGACTTCAGCAGAAGAAAACATCCTTCTCTCTTTAAATGGTTTTTGCCTCAGAGCTGCAGCTGGAGAGAGAGTTAGCATATCTCAGCTGAAGCACAAAACCTCGTTAGGCTTGTGGTAATTCACTCAAAGGTATCTGAACCCCGAGATGCATTTGATACTTCTTTTTATACGTGTTGCTCAGACTTTCTCCTATGTATGTTCAAGAGTTCTGGAGTGGAGGCTTGGTGGCCAAATGGACATGGAAAGCAAACTGGATACAACATGACGACGACTTTTATGATGGAGGCAGGATGCCAGATTGAGAAGTTGTCAAAGGTGAGCCCTTCAACTTAAGTACATCTGGCATTGCACTGTTACTGTTAGGACATCTGCTCTGCATAGCAGGTGTCTAGAGCTCTTAAATGTTTTGCTGAGTTGTAATATGCATGTGAAAATGCTAATGAGAAATGAATTTTTTTAATGTCACAGTGTATGGCTACCTGTTTTCTGGTAGTCTTAGCTTGTATGGATGCCTTTACTTATATCCTGGCTGCAAGATGGCTTACAGTTAACCAGAAACCTCAGAAGAGAAAAGATGCTTACTTCTTAAGTTTTCTAGCTTCTGGGAAGAAAACAGCAGTTCTGAACTTGATATACCTATATACTATACTTGATATGCTCTTGGTTTTGTATCATGCACTGAAATTGCATGATACAAAACCAAGATTTTTAGATTTCTGTAAGATTATGCAAAGGTTAATTACTGAGATTTTTCTTGCTAATTCAGCTTGTGAAAAATTCATAGGAGAGACACATTCCTAAAACCCTAACATACATTTATTTATTAGAATGTGGTAGATGTGCTTCAGGCTTAAGAAGGGGTAAGGTCTTAAATAAGACCATAAAAGTAATATTCGGTGATTTTTGCATAAGGGTTCCTCTAACACACTGGCTGTAATTATCTGGTTTTACTAAGAAGCCTAGAAGAGGTAATTTCCAATTGTCCATTAAAAAGAAAAATCATAGAGATTAGACTGGCCTCCTTATGCCATGAACTTGTGGAAACAACCATGTAAATGTATGTGTTTATTAGATGTTTCTGGTGTGTATTGCTTCTCTAAAAACTGATCTGGTCACCAGGCATCTAAACTGCTATTTGCTTTAACATTTGTTCATGTGAAAAAACCCTATGAAAAACGAGTAGCTTCTGGTGTTGCAGTCTTTATAGGACTAACTTTTAGTTTGATTATGAAGTCATAATAATAATTCTTTGCTATTATTAGTGTTCTAATTTTGAAACAATTAAAAAACCCACACCAAGTAAACACAGCATATTATGCTTGGAAAAACTGGTTGTACGAAATATGGCTATAAAGCCTGTATAAAGGAAAATTCTGTTATTACTGTGAAAACTGCACAATGATAGGAAAGCAAATCAGTTCCATTTGGGTGCTTGTGTCAGAATATTTCATAGAGCTCTGTGGCACATGATCATAGGGATTTCATGGTCTACAGCAGAAGCCTCTTATTTTTTTTCTCCTTAAGGAGAGAGAGGGGGGAAAAAAGCAGATATATCACATAGTAGGCATTGTAAATTAACCAGCATATGAAGCCTTTACAGCTTAGTGTGAAGTCTGGTCATCCTTCCTGTGTTTTGTGAATCTCTGTCTTAGATTCCGACAGACACACATGCACACACTCACCATCACCCCGCATCCAGAGCTGTATGAGTGGAAAAAGGCTCTGTATGCAGTTTCTTCATGTTGTAGCATAATTTTCTCTCATGTCAGCAGGACTGAATAGCAACATTCATATAGCTTAATAAGAACTTTGAGTAGTTCAGGAGATACAATCAGGGATTAATGTTCCTGAAAGTTGTTTTGTTGTCAGTTCTGTTGTCCATGTTGTACTGAGTGTATTCAGGAGAAATAAATTCCCTATTTCCACCCTTTCCCTCCCCCCCCCCCGAAAAAAATTGAGACGAGGCATTTCGNAAAATGGTGATGAGGCATTTCACAAGTGGTTTGTGTCCATATGAGTATCTACTTAACTTTGGACAGGAGAAAACTGAAGCATGAGAATGGTACATGTTAGAAAGCACAGCTTGATTTTGGCTACTCCTAGCTTGAACTACTTTCTGGATTCTGACATGCTAGAGTAGTCTTCAAAACATTAGCTAATCCTTTGGGAATATTTCTGGGTGGCCTTCCAGTATGTACTTGCAGGAGCTCTATAGAGCTCTAGCCAGCAGTGCTGGGAATCTCTTTGGCTGAGAGAAGTACTTATTCATTCCTGTTCAGAGTAGCAGAAAACCAAAGAAGAATAAAAGCCAGCATCCTGGATGGGATGTGGTTTGGTTTTCCATTTGAATATTTTGTTTTAGAGTTTGTTTCCTAGGGTAATGTGAAACAAAGTCATGTCTCAGAGTGACCTTGATTTTCTTGATGGAGGGTCCTGTTTGCTACTGGTAAGTTGCTTATTTCTTGCCATCCCTATGTCAAGGAATTTATTACTTCTTTCATTGCCCCATGTGGCATTTGTTTACTTTTCTGTTCTATTTCCCCATCATTCTTTATGCTCATTTCTGCAGCACTGTACTCAGTCTTTTGTTTTGTAAGGCTGTTTTTGTACATTAGAGATCTTGGTCTCTAGCTGTCTTTCCCTCCATCCCTTTATGCACTCTTTTTCCCCCAGGCATTCTAGCATGACTTCCAGAAGTCTTTTCTTCTGGCTTTGTAGTTTTCACACCACTTTCATGCTGTGTGCTAATTTGTTAGGTCACTGGGTTGTTCTGTGATCTTATTTCAGCTCTAGGCATCTTCATCCTTATTACTTTTCCTACTGCTAAATATGGGAATGCCATCCAGAGGTCACTTAACTGTGTACAAAGTCTTTGTATGTGTATGTGCCTTAAAAAGACAGGTATCTGTTTTGTAATTATACCCAGAACCAGCTGATTGGTCTGTGGTGGCTGGAGAGCCTCTTGGTGCGTGCCCTGAGACTGGGAGAAATGTTCAGCCCTCAGGCAGCAAGCTCTGTCAGACAGATTTCAAGGTGGCCGAGGTCTTGGTAGCCAGATGGGCACGTAGCCAAGCATGCCAGATGCTGGTTGTCTCCCACTGCCCTTCTTTTACCCCCCAAGGCAGAAGGAAGTTGTAGTAGGAGCAGGAAGATGTGCTGTTACTGGAGGGCCCCAAGCGAACAATGGAGTTGCACCAAATCTTGAAGGCCTGGGTATGTGAGATGAGGCTAAGGAACTTTTACTCTTGCTTCTGCTGTCTGGGTGGTCCTGGCTGAGTGTTTCAGGCTCTCAGGTTGCCTTGGGTTTGGCCAGTTGCATGAGTTCCACTTGAGCATGAGTAAAGCATATCACATTACTTCTGTTAGTAATATAAATACTCCATTACAAATGCACTCTGAGACAGTCCCAATCTGCCTCATGACATNTGGCCGAGGTCTTGGTAGCCAGATGGGCACGTAGCCAAGCATGCCAGATGCTGGTTGTCTCCCACTGCCCTTCTTTTACCCCCCAAGGCAGAAGGAAGTTGTAGTAGGAGCAGGAAGATGTGCTGTTACTGGAGGGCCCCAAGCGAACAATGGAGTTGCACCAAATCTTGAAGGCCTGGGTATGTGAGATGAGGCTAAGGAACTTTTACTCTTGCTTCTGCTGTCTGGGTGGTCCTGGCTGAGTGTTTCAGGCTCTCAGGTTGCCTTGGGTTTGGCCAGTTGCATGAGTTCCACTTGAGCATGAGTAAAGCATATCACATTACTTCTGTTAGTAATATAAATACTCCATTACAAATGCACTCTGAGACAGTCCCAATCTGCCTCATGACATCCATTAAGATGACATCCATTAAGATGACATTCCAAATGCTTTGGCAGCTCCAGCTGCAAGTCCCATTCCACTTTGTGTCATAAAAAATGAGCCACAATGGATACTGAAGAGTTTTTCTCCAAGTAATTGAATTCACTGTAGGAAGGTCAGAAGTTTTTCACTAGTGCAGTACTCATACTGTAGTTTTTCTTTTGTAGCCTTCAGGAGTTACTCTAACTGTGCAAGTTGTATGAAACACCGGTTATTTTATATTTTAACTTCTCATGTTAAACTAAGTCTGCAAAATTCTAGGAATGGTCACCGCCATGATGCAAAGAGGTTTACGTTGAGCTTAGTGATCTGCAGTCTCCACTAATGCATCTGGTTTGTCACATGCATTGTCTCTATCCAGGTGTTTGGTTAATAATTGTCCAGTTAACTTAGAAGCACCAAAGAGGAAGCAAAAAGTAGTGATTTTCTTTTTCTGCCCTACCACTAAAAATAGTTTTCTGTCTATATGTGTGGTTTTTGATAAGCTGAACGTTTATAAAATGCAGTCCCATGGTGGGATTAATCATTTCCCTTTTGAACTCCAGCCATGTCTGGTGTGTGAAATAAAGAATTGCGTTTTGTCCTAAAGACAGGTGTATCATTTGCACTTAATTAGGTTAATTCTAGCCTGATTTACTGACAGATACTTGCCTCAACTGAAGCTTGTTGCAGGGAGAGAACAGGCTGTACTCCACAAGCTGACCTTTTGGAAAGGTAAAGCAAATAGTCATCTGAGGGAGGAGTGGTTGCTATCTTAGGAGTAGTCTAGAAAAAATTAGGTGCCTGCCCTCCTCACCCAAACCCATTTTGGCTGAAATTTGCTATTAGCTTTCCTTTATTTAATTTTCCAGTTATCTCCCTATGATAATGAGCCACAGGTACAAGAAAGAAAAAGTGTTTTCTTTCTGGCTTAGACAAGTTGAAGTGGAACAAGGATGCAGGAAAAAAAGTTTCAAGTCTCCCTGAAAGAGCTGTTTTCTGTAAGAGTGTGGAGGTGTGCAGGAGCTGACATGGCAGGTGGGGAAGGCACCTGTACAAATAAGGGGCCAGTGCTGCCGCTCCCTCATGGCTGTTTGTGTCAGTGCAATCAGGATGCCCCTCAGAGCAGTGTCGTTGCTTGTAGTGAAGTCCCAAAAAACGTCTGGAACAATTTCCTGAGAGCTTTAATTCCACCTGCAACAGGAAAAAGGAATGTTTTCTTGTTTCAGCATCACAATGCCATATATTAGGCTAAACAAGCAGCTGTAAAAGTTTGGCTTCTGCTTGAGATGTGCTTTATCTTTAATACTTTACTCAGAGTTAGTGTTTATTTAGCTAAACTGGTCTCTCTGAAACATTATTGCTGATCATGCCCTTCCAACACAGCTGTGATGGCCAGGGGGCCCTTCACTTGCAAACTGGCATTTGTGTTTGTGTGCATATTTTTTTCTCTTTAAGTGCTATAGCTGTGAAAGAGGTATCACTTCAGAGCAGTAAAAGGAGAAGATTTTGCTTGTACTGCTGAATCTCATGCTAGGCATTCAGGGACAAGGCTTAAAACTGAGCTGCTGCAATATCCTGGGAGGAGAGAATTGCAGATTAAAGGGTATCTCTGATCTGGTGCAACCATAGTATTCCTCTTTCTGGTCTTCAGCTGGACTTTTAACGGAATTCTGCAATAACCAAACTTCAGCTGTCTCTTCCTTACATACTTTTGGCCATGTGTACAATTGTTTGATCATGCTTTCTCTTGCTCTCTCTTAATATGATAGCAACTTTAAAAAGTGAACAGGTTTATTGAAAGAATTCTTTCTAGTGCTATTACAGTGTGTTTTAAGCAAATAGGAGTTCAGAGATGAGACTGTGTCTTTTGACTCTTTGACAAATTCTAAGCTGTTATTGTTCAGTTCAATCCTTTTGTAATGGTTTTCTTTATTTATTTTGTTTTAATTCACTTTTTGTCAGCTTTAAATCTAAGTTTCATGTCTTTACAGGTTTATTTTCGGACAGTAGAACTTGTGCAGGAGCCTATTCCTGGCTCACCAGGTCTGAGTTTCTACTTCAGAATCAATGGCCGACCCATTTTTTTTAAGGGCTCAAACTGGATTCCAGCAGATTCTTTCCAGGACAGAGTGACCCATGACACGTAAGCCACACCTGATGTTCTCTAAGCATAAAGGATCATGTTTTCCTCCTCCTGATTCTTTTTACACCCTTTATCAAAGGTTGGCTTTAGTGGATAAAACTTTCAAGGTAGAACAATAATTGTCATGGGTTGGAGGCTTCAGAATGAGGGCTTAATTAACATGAACAGATTGAAATGATGTTCAAGGCATGTAGGTGCAATTACTGCTGGGAAGGTGATTGCAGTTCATAGTTACTGACCTTTCGGGTATTTTTAGGGATGATCCTCAGGCTGTTTGACCTTATTGTTTGGACACATCCGTTGGTATTCAGAGGACATGCACTTCATCCATGTCCTAACCCATGCAGGGTTACCCTAAGTGCATAGTATCCTCTCTTCCCTGTTCCTGATCTCATCTAGGCTACTTGGATTTCAAGGCACAGCACCCCAGAGATACAAGTGGGATGGGGGCTATACTGTACTTTGCTCTGGGTCATTGGGGAACCAGGACAACAGGGCATGCTGCAGTGTGCATTCACATGCAATTTAGAGGCTGCCAGTATGATTTAAGGAAAAATGACTGGAGCCTAAAACTCTTAAAATGAGACTCTGAGTCTCAGTCTTTCTCCTCACCTTCTCGCTCTCCTATTCTCACTATTCATTATAGAACTCAGGAAGAGAATATATATTCCTAATTGTGTTTAAAGAGAATTTGAATTCAAGTAATTGACGTACAAAGCAAGTAATATCAGAGGAGAAAAGAACAACATGATTAATAAAATACAGTATTTCTAAATCTAGTCCTGGCAATACTTCTGTAGAAGCACTTACTCACACGTGTCACTCCATCTATTTTGTGTTAACAGGACCAAGCAACATTTTCTGCACAAAAGATTGCTTTTGAGAGCTCTGTCCTGACATGCTGGTTTAGAAATCGGAGTATTTTGATACTTTCTGTTAGAGTTCTTAAGTCTTAGATTGCTTGCTAATGGTTTAGATTTGGGGGGTTTTTTTGGTAGAGGTGTTCGTTTCTTTTTTATTTGTATAACATTAGAAACTCTTAAGTAAAACAGCTTCACAAAAGTTGTATATCTCCTTTTTGTATTTGACAGACTAAAGCTACTCTTGAAGTCTGCAGCAGATGCTAACATGAATGCCCTTCGGGTTTGGGGAGGAGGAGTATATGAACAAGATGAATTTTACGATATT
>WEKY01021910.1:0-43906 GCA_013390045.1 Picathartes gymnocephalus
TTTTTTCCCCCCCTCTTTTTTTTCCTCCCTTTTATTTCTTTTTAACCCTCCTGGAATTCAGAGTAAATGCAGAACATGTGCCAAGTACTGCATCAAACACATTTTGGTGTCGTTGTATATAACATGGTATGTGACTGAAGGGCAGCATCACCCTGTGCACTAAAGTAATAAACAAGAATGAAAATAAGTACCCAAGGAAACTGATGCATTCAGTGTGAAATTTGTTTGTTCATCTCCCAGGCACTGGAATTATATTTGTGGTTTGAGCTACTTCACGTCTGGGTTGCAAATTGGAGTGAGAGACCAACATCCCAGAGGACACTTGGAATTAAATAATTAACTATGTATGTCAGAGCAGATCTGTTAGGTGGTTAAACCAAAGTGCCTCTGGCTTAGGATCCTGTTTCTGGCAGTAACAAGAGCTACCAAAATGCCTAGAAAAAATGGTAACAGGGCTAACACTTGATGATATTTTCCCAAAGTATTCTCCCAATTACCTCCCACAGATCTCTGACTCAGGAACTTTCTAAACCAGAATTACTGTCTGTGTTCTTAGTAGTTCTCAATAAAAGGTTTTCTCCTACCAAAAAGTTACTGGTTGTTTTTCTGAACCCACACATACAATATAGGACTGTTTTGATCACACAGTTAAGGAGTATCAGGCTTTTTAGGAAATTATGCCCAAGGTCATTGCCAGGTTTGTTCCATTACTACTGTTGTCCAAAAGACCTTTCCCTGTGATTTCAAAGGTTCTCCTAGTTGCACCAGTGAGAGGTTGATGTTGCCTAGGTTTGGATTGGGATTTCTTCATGTTTCTCAGAGCTTCTTGTTTCTTTTCTGGGAGGTGAGGGAGGTTCCTGCCAGTCACAGCAAGCCTTCACCAAAGATGCTTCCCTGCTTAGATGGCTTGTTTCTCCCACCAGTCAGTCCCTCTCATGGATTTTACTCCTTCTGGACCAGTTCCAAAGTGTGGAGGACCTAATTTGTTTGATCATGGTCCATCTATTGATGACTTCTGTCTCTTGCTTTTTGATGGGTGGCATTTATCACAGTGGTGTTCTGCAAAGGGTGACGTAACTAATCTAGCTCCTAACTGGTACCTGATTTTTCTTGTACACTGTTCTTTCTGTGACCAATATGCTGAGTCAGTAGTAGCCAGCATGTTACTGCATATCTTTGTGAAGATTTCTCCTCTTATGGAAAATTATGTGAGAAGTGAGGGAGCATTATGGGCCTTGGTGGCTGATCCCCTCCTTTCAGGTGGTGTTCTTTAGAGGACACATGTTGTACATCTCAAATACCTCTGAAAAATTCATACTCTGCCAGATTTATCAGTGCCTTTCTGGCTTTCTTTGTGGCACCTTAAGCCTTGTGTACCAGTGACTGAATTACACTTTGTGCCCCTGGGATGAATAAACCCTCTGTTTATACTCATGGGGCCAGATATTTCAAATGATCCTTGATCCTTTGTCAGTGGATGTTTTCTCTGACTTTCCAGCTGACTCTGTGAAGGCTGTGAAGAGATGCTGGAAGGGGCAGCTGTCCATGTTAGGCTGTGTTCCAGGACCAGAGAGCTGCAGTAGCCTCTGTCACGCAAGCTCAGAGCACCCAGGGCTTTGCTGAGAAATGCACCTGTGTCTCACAGTGATCAGCCTGATCTGGGTTTCCATCTTTATCTCTCTCAAGCATTTCACTTTGCAGAGGCATCTAGAACCAGATTGAATATTTGGAGAAGGTCTTTCACTGAAAGCATGGTCGATCACTAGAACAGGCTCCCCACAACACCAAACCTGTCATTTCAAGGAACGTTTGTTATATGATTTGGTGTTAGGTGATCCCGTGAGGAGCAGGGATTTGGACTTTAGGATCCTCATGGGTCCCTTTCAACTCGAGATATTCTATGATTCTACAAAAATCATAGAATTTGTTAAGCAGTCCTCAAATTACTGATTGCTGCTTCATGGAAGATTTCTAAATGCATCCAGGCAGCTGTATGCTCACTGTCTGCGAGTGCGCACATATACTTGTCTTTCAGTGGGAAAATAAAGGTTGCCTTCAAGTAAGTAAACTGAAGTGGCTTTGCAGTTAGCTGGATTAGCTCATTAATATTCCTAGAAACTAACCCTGAAGAAAGAAATCCATGAGTGTTCTGGGCAGCAGAATGGCAAATGAATAAATTTGCAATGTAGGAATGGGCACAACTGCAGCACAGTTACTGATTGCACCTTTAAAAATGCATACAATTGTAAGGTATTCTTCCTTATTTAGGATTGCTAGGTATTGCCATGAAACATGCATATCCGTGTGTTTGCATTTCTTGGGCTGCCATTCTGCTTTGCAAATGAATGCAAGTGAATGATAACTTCAGCAAGCAAGTGGGAATTTATGTAAGTTATCCAAGGGTGAAGGAGAACATTGCAAAACCCTAAAGTGAGCTTTTCACATGGACGAACAAACAAGTAAACTCTGCAAACCGTAGAATTTGCAGTGATCCAGCCTTTCTCCTCACCCACAAATTTGCCCTTCAGTGTGCAGCCACATGTTTGATTTATTTTTGATTGACATAACAATACAAGAGCCAAATGTATTAAAACCGAAGCTACATTCTGAACTTTGGTGTTTCATCATGTGCCAGCAATCCAAAGTGCTTTTCCATGTTGTTCAAGAGAACACTATCATCAGCAGTAATAATAATTTCAGAGTAATTAAACTAAACTATCTCTGTGCATCTAAATAAACAAATAGATTGTGGTTCTGTAGAATGTGCATGTGTGCCAAGTGTGAGACTTGGCTGCTTGTTGAAATTGAGATGCTTTTAGTGTAGAAGCATTCTGCTTCATTTAGTATCAGCTCCCAGTGTTTCCACCAACTTTAGGCTTGCAAGAGACTCTGGTATCTTGGTAGGATATTTTTTACTCCAATGTCTTTTAGCAACTTTGATACAGATATAGTTCTTGATTTACCTAGTATTTTTGACTGTTTTACAGCCAGAGGTATTTAAAAGAAAAATTATATTAGGCTGTCATTCCTTGTCTTCAACCTGCTATATCAGATGAGTAACATATAAGCTGCTGACCAGTAAGAATTGTCATGAAATTCTGCACATAAGAAATGCGTAGTTCAGAAGTGATGAGCAGTCTCTCTCACAAGCTGTTTTAATACTTTTTTTTTTAATAAATTGGTCTGGTTGAAAATTGAAACTGAATTTTTTGTGACTTGATTTTTAAAGTGGATGCGAATGCAAATTGTGCTGTATGTCTAGAGGGAAGAGGTGAATGCTTAGTTACTTTAAAGGATGAGAATTTTTGTGGTTAGAAGAATTTGTTTATTAGTGCCAAATGGCTTGGGGTTGACAGAGGACCACAACTGCAGCTAGTCAGGCAAAACAGAATTCAAGTGTGAATATTCTAAGCCCTTCCCTTCAGGCACTGAAAACTAGTCAGTGCTCACCCTTGTCAGAATTTTCACATAAGCAAACATTAACACAGTGTAGTGAGTATCTGCAGTGGCACTGTGATGTTACAGCTTTCTCTGGAAAGGTGACAGCAGTGGAGGAGCAGCAGCAGTGACAACCATCTCTCTTCATCAGTCAGCTTCAAAGGACTTGGCAGAAAGGGGTGATTCTCCTGCTTCTCAGACCTGGAAAAGGAGGTCAAGCTGTAATGGCTTGGACAGAAGTGGTTTATGTACATACAACTTGTGTCAGACTGTCTGGTGGAACCTCTTATGCTGCTGGAAAATACCAGTTCAGGGGAAGTAGAATGCTTTGCAGAAGCATGTTGCATGTGATGAAAAATTGGTTCACATGAAAGTGGTTTTGAGAACAATTTAGTTTTATATTTCCAAATTGCTTTATTTCAGTTTCAGTATGAAATTTAATAAAGACAGGGACAGAATTTTTTATTTTATTTTTGTAGAATTCAACTTTATTGAATAAATTTGAAAGGTTTTAGGGCCTGGTTTCTTTTGTTTGGGTTTCTTGAGGGTTGGGTTAATTTTTTTTTTTGAAGTTTCTCATAAACTCAAACTAAAATATTTTGATTTATTTTCCAGAGGAAAAACATTCACAGTTGTGAAATGAGCCTTAAAATAAACAAACAAATAACTAGTACAGCTCTGCCGTTAAGTTCCAGTATCACGTTCACTGTTCCTCCCCTGTTTCTTCTTTGCTGTGGGAAGACAGTACTTTATATCAGCTGTTTTCCTTGGGATGTTGTGTTTTTTCCAATGCAACTTGTAAATCCAAAACGGGTAGAACTGGGGTTCTGCTGCCTCTGTCCTCTGGGACCCTGTCTTGCCCCACTAAATATTCGTAGCATTGGACAGGGTAACAACTGATCTCCCCTCAGTGACTGGAGTGCAGATCTGAGTAAGGCTAGGTGAGAATGAGAATAAATCTTACCTAATCTGACAGCTCAGGCCGAGGTCTGTCTGAGTAGCTCTTGCCTTGCGCAGAGTGCAGAGGGACCTAGGAGTAATTTCATTGCAGTGCAAAGTTGTTTGTTGTTCAGCAGAGACAAAAGTGCTTAGAATTGTTCTGTGGGGATGCTTGTATCTGTTCATGTTGCTTTAAAACAAGAGAGCCTTCTGACTATCCTGACTGCCTACTGATAAAGTGGGTGATCAATTTTGCAATAATTATTTTTAGGCAGTGCATATTACTCCTTCTTTCTCCACATTTGTCCCTGAATGTGAATACACATACTCTTCTAACTTGGTTCCTGACAGCTACTGCTTTGAGAAAGGTTCTCAAACTTTACTTTTAACACATTGTTTGATCATTCTGTTTGTAAATAAATGCATTTTTTGCAGTATCTAATAAAAAAGACCGAAAAAAGTCAATGAGTTGCAAGATTCAAAAGTTCAGGTATGGTGGGAGAGGGCTTCTTGTAGGGAGTTTGTGATTTCATTGGTATTTGGAAGAAGTACAAGTGGGATTTTTTTCTTTACAATTAATAGTATCTATAAAGAAAATCATAATTACTGCAAAAGCTTAACATAAGTCTTTTGGTAAGGCTGTGTATTCTACTCATACATGGATTTATCACCGTCAGACAGAGGTGCAGAGCACAGAGGGATGCACATCTTTAGAGTGCCAGAACTTTTTTCTTTCTCCTCATCCAGACTTTGCATTTTTATTTTTCATTTTCATTTTCTTTCCAGATAAATCTGGTGTTTTAATTGTGAAGATCTTAGAATTATTTGAGGAATGCACAATACAAGTTGCCATCTGCCAGCAGCTGGAACAGTCTCCTGCTACCCTTTCACCTGAGGGTGCTGTCATCAATGCAGAGGAACCAATCCTCAAAGTCCTCTTTGCAAAAGAGACATCAGCTCACCTGAAGAGCAGACCACAGGATGTCATCCACATCTATCCCCCATGGTGAGTAAGAAGAGGGTCACACTTGCTGAGGCACTGCAGAACAAAGTGGAGTTGGTAGAGTGCTGGCTGCACTGTTGTAGGAAAAGCCTTGGGGGGTAACGGGAGAGCAGGGCATTCTTGTGGTCATCTGTGTCTGGCAGCTTGAGAGACTTTGACAGACACCTTAAAGACAGCTCAGATAACAACTAAATGTGTATCATAATGCCTCTAGTGTTGCTCAGGGCTTCAGTTGTGTTTTCACTTAATATTTTCATGTTTGGAGTGCTAGAAAAGCCTGAACAATGCCTTATCAATGATAAGGCCAATAAAGTGCATACTTGCTGGTAGCAAAGTAGTTCAGGAATGCTCATCTGTTGTTGTGAGCATGGGTATAATATTTCAGTGGAAAAGTCTCTATTAACTGTATAGCATTCAGTCTTCAGTTCCCTGAGTCCCTCTTCAGCGCAATCCTTTCTGGAATTCTTCAAAATGTTTGGCCTACACTTGTGATTATTTTCTGAATTGGATTATTTACCTGAATTTTAAGGGGTAGCAAAAGGTGATGAGATTTCTAGTAAAGCAGCTGGTTAGTAGTGGCTGTAGGTTGGGAGGACTTCTCTTCATAAAAATTTAGGGGAACTTTGAAGTGGGAATATTACACCTCTCTTTACTACCCTCCACCCAAATTATAAAAGAGGATTTATATTATTTATGTATTTCAGCAGTCATTACCTGAGTTTTAGCCTCCAGCTGCCTCTCATGTTTGACCATATCCTTTTGCAAAATACTTTTTCCTGTTTTGCAAAGGTCTGTATCTGGTTTTCATCTTCATTGATAGCTGCAAATCTTTTCTGAGTTCCCCAATTTGTCATCTTTTGCTTCTGAAATGTTTTTAACTCTTTCTGGAAGCAATTCAAAAACTATGGGAAGATATTTTATTTAGAGTTTATTATGGCTACAGATACAACTATTGATAGTTTAGATGTAAATAGATTTGTAGCAAAGGGAAAATGAAGTTCAATATTAATTAAGTCCTAGTCTGGTATGATTGATTCACTGCCCTTTTTTGTTCTCATTTATCTTTTCTATCACAAGCTTTTTCTCATGCTTTACATTTGGTTTTGTTTGCCTGTTTTCTTCTTGTTTCTCTCTCCTACAAACTTAGTTCCATTTTTCTCTTTGGGTTTCCTCTGTCGTTTTTAAACCATGAGGTTTTGCATTTATGCAGCTGTATCCTTCTGTGTAGACCTTAACCTACATGAAGATTTTTGTACCAGAAAAGCTGTTTTAATCAGGGTGTGATTCAGCTTTTCTCTTTTTTCCCTCCTTTTTTCTTTTCCTGAGCTGTTACTGTAGAGTGCTTAGCATGTGTAAGTCTCGGACTGCTGCAGCTGGCTTCATGTCTGCTCTGGGAAGATGTCAATCTGCACTGATACGATCCTTTCCAGACATCTGCAACTGTGCTAGTGTAGTCTTCTCATTTGTTTAAATTTTAAGATGTTCTGGACACAAAGCTCATTCCTATATGTATGTAAACTAAGATTTCTTTAGAAAGCTTCACAGCTAGCTGTCTGTCTTCCCAGAAATTCTGCCTTTTTTTTTTTTTTAGTATGATGTGCTTTTCGTGTAGGCAAAAGGTTATTTCATGAAACCATAATGTTTGGACAGAGGATACACCTGCATTGTCAGAGTTGCTTTCCTTACCTATATGTCTTTCAAGGTACTTCATAAATACATTATTTAATTGTGGCAAAACTGCATTATACCACATCTCTAGTCCTATTTTCTATCTTTTTGAAATTATCTTAATGTCAGTTGTCTCTTTGTTTACTCAACCAACTTCAAAAGAAGTTGGGCTGGATACTGTTAAACTATTGGAGGCAGGGAAGGAAGAGAATTAGGGATGTTTTTGTTTTAGATTATAATTTGGCACTTTTAGTTTACATTAATTGAAAGTTGGACTTGTACACTTAGTGGAAGTTTCCTCTACCAGAGTTTCAAGCTTCTGTTCTCTTAAACTCTTACTTGAGAGCTCTGAATGCTGAAATGTAGTTCAACATTGAATTTGTAGTTCAGCATTGAATTTGTAGTTCTGTTGTTAAAAACAATTGCTGTTTCTGTTAAGACGCTTGTCTGTCAATTCAAATGTGTGAATAGTGAAAAAAAAAATCAAATCTAATCCTGACATGGTGTGAAATAAGCATATTCATGTATTTTATTAACATCTTATGTATCTTATTAATATCAGTCAGAAGCAAAAGGGACCCAAAAAAAAAAAGTAGATGAGAGGGGAGGCAATCCTTGAATTATCTGTGTGGTTTTGGGATGCATAACACACTGTATATTGTTGTCCTGTATTTTGAGACAGTTGTATGGTAATACAGAATGGGATGAGATGGGGTATTTTGTAAGTGGTCTGCTTCTGGTGCTCTAGTGTCCTGAGAGCAAAATTTCCTGT
This sequence comes from Picathartes gymnocephalus, assembly GCA_013390045.1. NCBI lineage: Eukaryota > Metazoa > Chordata > Aves > Passeriformes > Picathartidae > Picathartes > Picathartes gymnocephalus. The sequence continues at coordinate 7,821 of WEKY01021910.1, forward strand.
TACCTTTAAAATAAAACCCCAGAATTAGAGTCTGACTTTGCTTTTTGCCCTCTGACTAGGAAACCAAATAAGTAAGATGTAGACACACAGGCTGCTGGCTCCTGGAGGTGATTATTCATGTCAAAAATTGAACACATCGTTTTGGAGCCTTTGTAAAATTAGACTTTGCTTTTGTAACTGTGCTTGTATGTGCTGTGAACTCAGTGGACAACTTGGTATGTGAAACATCTCCAACAGTAGACTTGCATTAAGTATTTTAGGAAGCAGTGTTTAGAGAAGTGCTGAAATACTTGTTAGTATTTGTTTGCATAAAGAATCCCATGAAACTTCCGCACTGCAGTGCAAGCAATTTAATTTAAAAAAATAAAATATTGACAGGGGGCTGGTTATAAGAATCTTACCACTGGACACTGGACATTAGTCATGAGAACGGTCCCACCAGATTTCAGAGGAACTTTGTGTCAGGGCAAGAATTAGCAGGACTGAACCCAGATTTCTTTGTAACTAGATATGAATTTCTTCGGGTCTAGTGTCTTAAGGTGCATATTTACAATCTTGAAAGCAAGGGATTTGATGTGAGAATTGTCACTTGCTAGAGGGAAAGCAACCCCCATAAATTGATTAAATCTTTCAAACCAGCGTGTGTGGTGGGGGACAGAGCTCAGCTGCCTGGCCACTGAGACATCTGACAGGAGCCTGCTCTGATCTTGTGGCTACATGGAAGTATTATTGCAGTGTTGTATCTAAATAAGGCCTATTAGCTTGGACACATCACATGAAAACGATTGTGTGTTTTGGGCTGGAGCTGGTTTGTGTCTGGCCAGCTGGGAACAAAACAGGCAAAAGAACTCAGCCCTGCCTGCCCCTGCCTGTGTAGGCTTGCCTTTGGTTTTCTTTGCAGTACCTGAGCAACTTCTTGGATTAAGATTTTATATGAACACCTCATAAGTTTTTACAAACTGAATCTGAATCATTAGGTGTTTTTAACACCTGGAAAAGAAAAAGCTTATTACTGAGTTTAATTAAATTGATTGCTAAGTCTTTATTCACTTTGTAGAAATACAAATCCAGCAAAAAGTAAAGATTGCCTGTAAAGCCATGGGAGAGTGGAAACAACGGCTTCCACTCTTCCACTGGTGGTGATTTTATGACTTCAACTTACCTGTGGTTTTTCTCCTGTTTGTTTCATTATAAAAATTACAGAAATAATTTACCATACCTAACAGAAAGTAATAAGAGTTGGTACTTCTGGAGATTCCAGGATTCATTTGACTGTGGACACTGCAAGGCTTGGGGATAGACAGTTTCCCTTAGGTACTCCTGTCTTCTGCTCATAGATATGCCTACTAGTTAATATTCAAAATAAATTGGCCAGAAGAAAATGGTGCTGATTAGAATTCTTCTCCTTGCCAGTAAGTTTGAAATGTTTTTCATGTGTTTCTGAAGTTAAACCACTCGAAGTATGTGATATTAATAGAGTTCTTGGTAACAGCAGTATAAACCACAGATACCACGTTTGATTTGGACAGGCTCAGAGATTGATCCTTACCTCTTGAATGTGAATGTCTGGTATGAAGACTCTCATTCAGGAGGTTCATCTGGTGCTAATTACTGGGGGCAGGGGCAGTATGAAGGGGACATAATGACTCTGTTCTGTTCCTACACTGCCTGAAAACACTACAGAAAACAAGATCCTTGGCTGGATAGCCACTATCCCCCATGCAACTTCTCTGAGACAGTTTATTTTAGGAACTTGGTATGGCAAGTACATAAAATGCTTAAATCTGTGACATCAACAAGCAACTTCAAAGTTGTTCTTTAGTTTCTCTTAACCTGTGGAACTACGGGGAGTCATAATTACTCAACTTTGAGTGTTCCAGTGCCTGGAGAAAGTGTTTAATGTGGACTTCTTATTTCTGTTTGCATAACGTTAAATTCAGTCTCTCCTCAGTGAAGGAGGTTTAAAAGCCTTTGAATTATTTACTGCCAGGAAGAACAGCTCATACAAAACATTGCTGCAGATCAGCTGATGTACAGGGATGAAATCTTGTATCTTAAGTTCTTTAATGTAGGCCAGTGGTGGAAGTTGCTGTAGAAATGTGCAGGCAAGCTCTGAAGAAATCTATGTGTGAGAAGCAATCTGGTTTTGTGGATTCAGGTAGTATTCTACTTTAGAATTATCCTGGGTATGCTGTAGGCTGTTTTGTTGACTCAACAACAGTATTTATGATAAATGGGTATGTTACTGTGATTTTTGTATTGTCTTACCTAACACACTATCTTACATCATCTGGGTGAGAAACAACAGGAGCAACACAGGGAGCTAACATGAAATAGGTGTTTTGAGCTAGCATGGCTTGTGTTAAAGAGCATTTGGCTTCCATTTGATGAAGATAGAGACTTTTTATCACTGTTGTTCTCACCAGGCAAGGGGAGTATTTAAGAACATTTACAGAGTACCTATCACAAGAAAGATCATGTGAAAGCAGGACCTAAGCTTCACATATTAATGAAATGCAGAAACGATCTCCTGCTGCTCTGTAAAGAAAGAAAGCATCTATATACTTCTAAATTTTCTCAAATTAAGGAAAGACATGTATAGAACATCTTTTACATACATTCAGTTTCTCTGGTTACTCCACAGAGAGGCAGCTTCTTTGAAAGCTTGATAGATCAGTTTTGTCCAGCTAATCAATGTTCACCATCTTCTCTGATGAAATCTGGGCACTTAGAAATATATATACACATACAAATATTCAAATGGATGGAAAAGGGGAAGCGGGGGGAGATCACGAGTCAGATGCCTCTCATTGGAAAGATGTTGGCTCTGCCTTAACATCTTCAAAGAAAGAATGTAACAATAGCAGAGTGGGAGAACCCTGATAAGAGGGATGAGGCTCACTCAGAAGATAAAATTCTACAAAACTTCAGAGCTGTAAAGCCAGTGTGGGCACTATTTCTAAAGTACATATGGGAATGGCCTTGGAGCCAAAGATCAGATCATATCATCTGCTTGGAATTGCTTCTCAGAGATCATGCAGTTGTGAAAATTGAAGTTCCTTTCAGAAGCAGCTGAAGCAGCAGCAGATTTTTTGCAAGAATTTATTTTTTGTTTTGCTAGGATATGCATTTCCTAGTGGAATCACTTCAAAAGAGGTGATTTGTCTTTTGAGAACAGAAATACACATACTTTCTATGAACTGAAAGTGGTCCCTAGCAAGCTTTTAATATCATTTCTTCAATGCTTCTTTTGCTTTGTCTTTTCTTGACAGAGTGGTCCTTAGGAGTTTTCTCCTTTTTTTCTTTAAAAAAATAAACTATTTTTCTTTTGTCCATCCCCTCATGGAAAGGGAGAAAATTGCGTCTGTAGAGCTGCTCAGGTATATGCTAGATATCTTATATCTCTAGAAGTGAAGCAATTAAGCAATTAATATTATTTGAGTTTGTTTACTTTGCATGTAGAAAATCAAAACAATACAATTTCTTAGTAATCTAATCAATGAATAGTGGTGTTCGTTCATAGGTAGATGACATAATTGGAAAAACATGGAGTTGCATAGCTTTGATTCCAAGAGAATTAAGTCATTTATGTCATTTCTGTGATCTGCCACAATCACCTGAAGCAATAGGTATCTGGTATTTTGGATGTGGGCTATGTGTAATGAACACAGTAACACAATCACACTTCTACGGTGAGACAGACATGCTTATTTTTATAACTGTGGCATGGATAGACGCATTATACAAATGCCATGTAGAAAATATGAGTACCCTGAAAAACAAAGATGAAAAACCTGCTATTTTAAAAGGGGTTTCCATGGAGAAAAGAATGGAAGCATAGGAAGATGGGAGCCTCAAGATAGTAGATACAGAGTTCTATAGAAGATTAAAACTGGATTTTTAAACACGACTGCCTGTCTCTGGACTAATAGCTGATGGTATCTTGACACGCTGAAAAAGGGGAATTTCCACTGTATTGTACCAATGAGGTGCGGGGGTTTGTTGATACATTTGTTTGCTTTCGGCCAAATTAGAGGGGTCAGAAGCGAGCGGTGTGTTTGCAAAGCAGCAGGTTGGTTTTTAGATCAAGGTTGAAATGCATTGCTGCTGGCACAGAAGCCTTCATCGGGGTAGAATAGATCTCCCTGACCAGATGTGTGTCTGAACTGGGCACATCCAGTCAGTTGTGCTCCTGCCTCACACTCCCGCAGCCTGCACAGAGCTCGCCTGAAGGGAGCACTGCCTGTTGCTCTCAGGAGGTCATTCTGTGCTCTGGAGAGAGTTTCCACCAGGATGACTTTTTCCAATATGGGCTTGTAAGAATAAAGGAGTCGTAGAAAAGAGGCAGGGGATGTGAATCGCCTGGTTTATGCTCACGGTGTGTTTTTTTACATTTTTCCTAAATAATACATACCATCCAACTTAGATCCTACTGGAATAACTGTGGTGTCCAGCAGGAAAAATCTGAATCACCTCACTGAGGTTCTTCCATGTTGAGGAATTAGCATACATTTGAGTCCACAGCTTTTAGCAACAGTAGGAAAATTGTTTTTAAATATCCTTTCCTTACAGTCAGTGATGTTGTTTATGTCTGAAAAATTACTGGAAAAAATATTCATTGAGAATGAAAATGCCTTCTCCTAATATCCACAAAATATTCTTATCCTGAAAAATCTAGTTTTGTTTTGTTTTTTAATGTTTTGTTTTGTTTTGTTTTTTAATGAAAGGCCTGTACTTGAAACTTTCCAGCTTTTATAAGTGAGGAAATTCCAAGCATTTTGTAGTGACAGATACTGTTAGTGGGTAGTTGTCCACTGACGTCAAAAACAGAGGATGGTGAACAGCTTTGCTCAAGTCAACGAAAAATGTACAGTCTTGGATAAACTCTGTGTTAGCAACGGAGCTATCAATGATATACGAGCAGCTTCACATGAGTTCCCATGTGTATTCAATCCAATGCTAAATTCCAGATCTTGTTTAATGAGCAACTGATGGAGCCAAGACCTGGCACTGCAGTCTGCTTTATCCAGTCATGAAGGAAAAACAAGCTAAATAAGTTCAGATGAACAAGTTCAGAATTACTGCAGGGTTATTAAAAAGTTGTGATTTGTATTCCTCTGCTAATGTTTATGACTAACAGATTTGGGACGTGTAAAACAATACTTAATTTGTAAAAAGACTGTGTGCCAAAATTCCTTCAGTAGTTTAACCACTAAAGAGCAAGTTTTGACTTTGTGAGTGGGTTTCTTTAAATGTTTAAGATTATCAGTAATCAGCTAATCTTTTTTAAAAAAACTTTACATTTTGAAAAATTATGGTTTCTGCTTGTTGGATTGCTATTCAGCACTTTCACTTCGTGAAATAAAATGTATTTCCATAGCTCACTGTGGAGAGGCAATTTTCAAGACAAGTGCCATTATCTTTATCAGGTGTGATTTGCTACTGTAATGGTAGGTGTGTATTTAGAGTAACATTTTTCCATGCAGTTCTGTATGCACGTTGGGGTTTGAATATGCTGGACGTTTTCTGCCACAAAGGGTTTTCATGCTAAGGATGCTTGTGTCCTTTTGCCAAATTATCCTCTGTGGTCGTTCCCTACAATATCAAGGTATACTTTGTCAGATTCTTCCTCCTGAATGTCATATTTAAGTGTTGGTAAGCAACAGTTAATTACTGTACTCCTAGCAGAAATAGTAATTAAAGCTGCGAGTATTTCAAAAGGGGAATGTTGCTTTCAAATATCTGAAGGATTTGGAATGTTGCTACCCAAAATGCAGTATTTAAAACATCTCAGCTATCCTGGCGGGTGGGAGCACAGGAGGGCAAGGGGGAGTACAAATCTTACTGTTACTTCTACCAGGCAGATTACTTCTTTTTCAGTAAAAGCTCATGGAAGAATTACCTGTAGTTTTATGTATTTTTGGAAGAAGAATGTACTTTGGTATATGAAATAGTTCAGCTGTGAAACGTTCAGTGTTGAACAGTCAACATTCACTGTGCAGATTGCAATGTATTGCTTCTCCCTGACTGGTAGGCTTCTTTGACACTGTCCTGAGATGCCTTGAAAAAGTACTTCTCTAGTTACTGCCCCAGTACAGCCTTCTGGAACACCAACTTTCTCCAATCAGAAGTATCGGAACAATATTCAGAGCATTAGAAGTCCTGTACAACCACTGATTTTACCTGTGAGGGATTTGTGTTTGGAAAGCCAAATCCCTGATGTAGCTCCAAAACAAAAATCATACTTGGCAGTATGTGGGAAGCGGGGATTGGTGTGTGTATGGGGTTTTTTTCGGGGCTTTTTTTCTCTTTTTTAACATCTTTGTACTTCTGAAATGTTCCATGTTTTCTCTGTCCTTTGATAAAAGAGCTAAAGAAAGAGTTAAAAATAAAGAAGCCTAGTGAACATTTCTGTGGATGTTTTTTGTTTTGATGGTTATCTTCCCCTTTTCTGAGTCTTGGACTTTTTTCTTTTTTTCAATAAGCAGCGCATGTTTGCTGTTGAGCAGATTATGATAATGCACTTTTGCATGGTCTTCCTGGGAGTCATTGTCCATAGTCAGTCCAAGGCCCTTGGCTGGCATAAAAAACAGGACTGCATGTCCACCTTGACATGCTGCTGTTCACAGCACGTCTGTTAGTGCAAACCCAAGTCTGTCAGCATCTCTAGCTAATACCTTGTAACGTGAACTGAGGTTGTGAAGAAATATCCTGAGGTACTCTGAGGTATTGTTGGGACAGCATTGAGGATCATAACTACTCAAAAAAAAAAAAAACCAAAAACTGGCAGAATATTTCCGGTGCTGCATGCACACACTGAAAGCACCAAACTTGAGAACACTTAAGATTCAGTATAAATCCATAAATTACATTGATTGTATTTGTGTTTTCATTTATCTTCCCAGCATGGCACAGCATGTCTGTCTTTTGTGTTTCCCAAAACCAAATTTCTCCTCCAAGCTGAGGTTCATTTTTGAGAAAGGTGGGCAATGCAATTATGTGAGATTTGTACATTGCATTTGTGTCTTAGCAAATACTGCTTGTCTCCTGGTTCGCTGAGCTTGTCATAAATATTAATCTAATAGGGCTGGTACTGTTTTATGCATTGTGAATGTACAGATCAAGGAAGAGATAAATTTTATTGATATGGGCTGTCACTGAAACTTACAGGGCTTGTAGGCTTAAAGGAGCTCAGATTTACAGCATATATGTATACTAATCATTCTTCAAATTACTCTAAGACATTTTATACAATATAGTATTGTTCTTTATTACATTCCCAAATATTTTTTACCTTCCATCTCTCACACAAAACCAAATAAGTTGCCCAGTATTGTCTTTGTCTTTTTGCACCTTCCTGTGGTTTACAGTTTGAGAAGTTCTGCATGAGGTGATTGTCTAATTTTGCTGGGAAATACTTGACTGTAGGAGTTTGCTTTTGAGTCTTGCTATTCAGCAGGGACCTGTTTTCTAGCTATACTCAAAGGCAAACCCATTTTAAAAACAAACTTCAACACACCACATGATTAGCTTCTAGAAGCTTCTAGACTTCTTAGTCCGATCACCTAAGTCTTGAGAATTCCCTTTGGTTGTAGGTCACTTCAGATACAACTGCCATTTCTTGATTTTTGAGGACTGATGCTTCCTTAGGAAGGAATGGAATCCTATTAGGTTTACTGGTTACCCTGAAATTGCCCTAAACACAGCTAGAGGATTTGGATTTGTTCTTAGTTGTATTTTAACTGCTCACATAATGCTACTGCTCTATTAACTGTACATGAGGTGTGGATGATTTGGAGGAAAATACTCCCTGCAAGCTAGCAAGACAAAATTCAGTCTTTTAACGTATAACATCATCAGATATAAAATTTATGTAAAATGCATATATTGACATTGTAAGTATGTAGAAGCCAGGGTAGTACACGTGTGTTATTGCTCCTTTCACTGAAACTGGGCACGACGGCAATCCAGCGCAAGAGGGCTGGAGTTTGGAATGAGATGCCCTCAGGTCCGGGCATGGAGACAGCGACATTTGCCTCCTCTTAACTTCTGCTTTGGCTTTCCTCAGCTTCCTCAGCTGTTTTGGAAGTGACACGAGCAGTCACGCTGGCGATGCATTCACTAGCAAACTGTACATGTGCAGAACGCGTTCCCTTTGTCGCATTTCCCGTCCGTGTGTGTGCTCGGCTGTACCCCGCCAGCTCTTGGGACTGTGCTGCGCTCTGCATCGATTCAATCGCAGGCTTCGAAAATAAACTATTCTCAGTTATCAGGGTGGTTAGGAAGGTCAGTGGTGGGAAAGCAGCTTCCTAAACATCATCTCTGCGGCGATGCCCGAGGCGGTGGGAGGCTGCCCGAGACCCCGGCCGCAGGTCCGTGCCCTTCCCGGCGGCTGCGGAAGGTGGCAATGTTGTCAGCAGGAGCCCAGGAAAAGCTGATCTCGCCGAGACGGCCGCGGCGCGTATTTGTCCACAGCTTTCTCTGGCGTCAAAGCTCCACGTCCGTGAAATAGGAGTCTGCAGCAGGGGGATTTGTTCGGGTTTGTGCGCCATCACTTCTGCACAACTTGTAATAACTCGGTGCGCTGTCCGTGCTGGGTGTGGGGATGCGCATGAGGCACGCACCGCGCTGCTCACACAGCTTTGCTCCCTGCAAGGCTTCTCCGTGCTGGCTGCCTCCGAACTTGCAGACCAACAACCATCCTCCACCCGGGAGAGCGAAACTGAGCTCTTTAAGTGAAGTTTCATTTCTGCAAAACACTTGTAAATGTTCCTGAAACCCACTGTCGTTTTCTGCCCACTCCCCGGGGATGTTTACAAACTTTGCTTTGAATTTAGCTTGCCAGGGGAGAAACCGAGAACTTCCCTGCATGCTACAGTCATATTAAGAGCTACCTCCTGGCTATGACAGACTTTTAACCTGTTGAAAGCCTAACAGACCTGCTCCAGGGTTTGGTGGGGATGTTTTCATATTTTAACTAACTGAATCTTTTTAACGTCTTCAAATGATTGTCTCAAAGACTTCGTGTCTTGTGATTTTTAACATTTTTTCTGTCTAATGCTAATTCTTGACCCTTGAGGGAAAGTACCAGAAAGTTCTTGGTTTATGTTATCCCATTCCTTGCCTCTTGACTGTCTTGATGCTGCACTGGTAAATAGATCACTGATTTTAAATTATCATGGAACCTTTCAGTATATTTAATTACTGGGTTCACCTCTCATTCTGTGTTCCTTACCAAGCCTTTCTGACAAGATGTAATAGATTTAAACCATTTAGGAAGTCAAATGGGGAAAAAAAAAAAGTAAATGTTCTTGATGTACTTTACGGTAAGCAGAGAGCAAATAGGATGACATTACCTGGTAATCCCCCACCTTCCTCCTTAACTTTATTTGCAACACAGATGATAATTTTTGTTGGACTTCTCGTCTAGTTATTGTTTTTCATAAGATAGGAAGGCAGAGCTAAGTTGTACAACTTGCAAGACTGTGGAATTAGCTATGTATCTTCTTCCTGACTCATGTATTGGAGATGCTCCTGCCTCCATTAAATAGATACTGAAGGTTTATGGAATTCCTTTGGTCTCTGGTAAACAAAGACTGTTTGCTGGGTACCAAAATCTGCTGCTGTATGGATACTTTGCCTACCAACACTCTTCACTTTATTGTACAAATGGCCCAGCAGTTGTCCAGGAGAACCATGGATAATGACCCCTTAGTTGTAAAAAAAAAATGTAGAGGAAGACTTTCAGAAACTAGTTGAGATTTTGAGCAGTTAGTCTGGCAGAAACTGCTATATTCTGTCTCTCCAAATCAAATGACAAGCCAGTGAAAGCTTTCTGTTTTGCTGTGCTGTGTGGGGAGCGTTTTCCTTTTCAAAATTGAAACTGGAAAAAATAATCTCCAACTCCAAAGAGGAGAATTTAAGATATGGTGGGTTGTTACCTCTGTAATTATTTCTTTTTGTAGTAGCAGTCTTATTGCTTTAAGAATAAAATGAAATATTTTACCTTGGGACTTTCTTTAAACACTGCTGAGTAATGCAGTCTCACACTGTTGTAATAATTTGGCTGAGGAAAAGGCTTCGTGATCATAAAATCTTCACGTTATAGGAAGTAGATGCTATGCACAATATCAAACATGGAAATAAAGACATTTAGAATTTTGCTGTCTCTTTTCAAACCAAAGGAAAAGAAAATACTTCCCTGTGATTTCAGTGTTGTTAACAAGCCCTCATAGGTATTAGGAGCCTAATATGGTAAGCAGCTTAGTAACAAAATTATATTAATAAACCTAACATCAAAATGACTCTACAAAGTTATGTACAGATGGTTCCATTTTACATGACAAAAGGAGTTTTCTGAAGTACACTTGCCTAAAACAAAGGTTCTAATGGAACAATGTAGTGATTTGACTTAGTCTCTGCTTATCCTTTTTTTGCATGTAAATATGAATGCCAAGGCTATTAACTGGGTAATTTACCCAGACAGAGCTGAAGTTCTGTAGGTAGGCCCTGCTTTAAGGGCAGGTTGGCGTGCTCTCTCCTGCTCAAGTGCATATCGACCTTCAAAGTGTCTTAGCACTAGGGATAGTTCACCCTCAGGAAGTTTAGTTTAGATAAGCATCTGAATTTTTTTGGGTACCAAAATCCGGAATGCAGCAGTAAAATCTGATGAGCAGGAACTCTCATATCTGAGTCAGCAATGGGGCTGGATCCACTCCTGTTGTTCAGCACTTCCCCTGCCTAGCCCAGCTAGCAGCAGAAAACAGAGATGTGTGAGAAGAAAAACCAGGGACGAGAGCAGGGAGCGTACCTCAAAAAAGTTATGAGCAGGCTTCAAAACAGAGTTTATGTAGGTTGTGTGCAAAGGTGAGGAGCTGTAAAGAAACACACACCTTTTCCCAGTGCAGCCTTCCAAAACCTCAGGGTAAGTTTGGTTCTCAGGAACCAAACTAAGCTCTTGGCTTAGCCCTCTGTAGGCAGGGCTGTGCATCATTAGCACCTGGAGTCTGGACTGTTTCACTTGCCAGTTGTAAGTGAACCTGTGAAATTAAGGTGGGTTTTTTCCCCTGCTACTGACGCTTTGCAGTTAACAGTATTTCAGGTGTCACAGGACACACTGATATCAACTGGAATTTTAGACTTGGAGAAAAAATTATCCACTCAAATGGCAGTCTTAGCAAGAAAGATATGGAAAAGTAACCAGGAGAAGAGAGTTGACGTATTTTTCTTAGTGATCTCTGGGTATTACTCAATTTTCTGATCTTTTTTCCTCTGCATCCATTGTTTTATAAACCTTGTTACTCATGAATTAAATCCCTTTTCTGTAAGTTAAAGAAAGTGGCTTCTGCCTCTAGAACTCAAGTGAACTGCTGTGGTTCTGCCACAGCAAATATCTGTCACTTTATGTAAGTTTTTTGCTGAAAATGAATCTTTAAAGTATTTGTAGTCTTCTGAGGCTGAACTTCGAATCTAGTGTCCATTTCATCTGCAGAGGTCAAAGCACTTGCCAGATTTTGCCAGGAGAAAGTTGGCCATGACTGAATGGTAGTGCATGCTCAGGGACAAGGCTTGTGAATCACAGATTTGTGAAGCAGCCTCCTGAAAACACACCTGAAGCTTAATTCTGTGTACTGTGCATAGAAGGAAGTTCTCGCTGTGACTTCATCCATGCTTTTGGCATCCCAATGTTATTTCTGGTGATAAAAGAATAATAGAATGAATAAGCAGCTAAAACACAAAAGAAGAGAATGAATTTAATCTTCAGGGAAGGTGAGAACACACCCCAGTTCTCATCACTTCTGTATGCCGTCCCTATTCTAATCTCCATCCAGACTTCAATACTAGGGATTAAATTGTCAATCATTTTTAAAAGCTCATCTTTCAGAAATTCTGAAGTCTGCTTTTCAGAAGTGACCTGGTATTGATTTGCATGTATTTGCATTTTGATAAGATGAAACAAAAAAAAATCCTGAAGAAAAAAAGAGGAAAATTTTTAAATCCTTAATACATAGCTGAAAAAAACTCTGTGTATATCTAGCTTTTCATGTAGTACAAAATAAAAAATAGAAAATGGAGAAAAATGTCAAGCACCATAAAGTGTGTAGTATTCTTCAATGGTTACAGGCCACGTTAGCTTGTGCTTAATTTCAGAAGGTACTGAGGCCATATTTCACTTTCTTTGCTATTTAGCTTAGGAAATCGACCAGTTCTACTGAGTCACTACTTTTATTTAGGTAATATAATATTTTTGTTGCATTTCTTCTTACTTCTGTTTTTTAGTGATAGAAATCTCTTGTACCTTTTTCTCACTTTGTTGCAAAATACGAAAAAAAGGGTATTATTTTTATTAGTCATGTATACTGATGGCAGGCTGTTGACATCAGTGAACTTCAGTTAAAATTTGTAGCTGTGTATATTAAAGTACAGATCAGCTGATTTTTTCAGTAGCCAATGGCTGCAGGAAGCTGGCTGATGTTTTTCCAGGGCCCTATCACATTTTATGAAATAAAATTAATGAGTCTTGTTGTCAGCTTTCTGAACAATACCAATCTCTTGGTCACTGGAATACTAGTGACCTCTGGAGAAGAGAGCAAGAAAGGTTGTTTTGGGTTTTCTAGCTGGTCATATGTGGCCAGCTGGTTTAACAAAGGCAAGAACACTTGGAGGATGTTCTTACCAGGAAAGCAGTGTGTTTACTTAGCCTGTGGTTCTTCAGAGAGCAGGTTTCCTTAAAAAAATTGTAGGTGGCATGAGGTTGGTCAGAGGGCAGACACTTGTTTGACCATTTAGTAACAAGTCCTTACACTAGAAGAAAACCCAAACATGTTTTTATTTCTTAAATTGCCACAAAAGGAGCGAGAAGCTGAGGAACTGGGACTGAGACATGGCCTGCAAGTTTTGGACTCATCTGGATCTTCATGTATAGAGCTGAAGCTACACAGACAGTATAACCCTAACAGCTGATTAATTATGATTAATATTGAAAGTAGTGCTACTGTCTTGCTTAGTGTTTCCAGATCTTTATTTTTTCTTTGTGGTCAGACAACATTGAGAAATTTGTATTCATTATGTAAATATGTGGGGTGAAAGTGATATATGTGAACACTTTCCTACCACCAGTCATACGCCTTAGCTTTTCAGGATGAGTTTTGGCTTCTTTTGTGTTCCCTGAAAAATTATGATTAAACTAACATCTACGCATTAGGGTTTTGTTGGTGTGGTGAAATTATGTATTTTACACTTCTTGTTAACAACTAGAGACGTGAAATGGAAAGGTGTCTATTGAAGAGCCCTTTCAGTGCATCCTCTAGAAATTAATGTATTTCCATACTTTTTCCCCCCCCTCCATATTTCCTAGCCTGTTGTCCTGCTCCCTTGGCATGTTGGAATTAGGACACTTTCAGTTTTATCACGGATCTGGTAACAACTACAGGGATTTTTTTTACACTGTCTTTGATACAGTGGTTGACTAAAGTATGCAGAGATTCTTTTTTTCCAGGCAAAATAGATTTCCAGGCAAAATATTTCCACTTTATAGAATTTTTTAAATATATGTCCCAGAAATATCAGACTAAGTGGACTACACGTTATTGAAAGGAATCAACTCAAGGACTGCAACTCAACCTAGAATCTCTTTTGTGTAGTTTTAGCTACCAGTTAGTTCAAGAGTAGAATAAAATAATGCCATTTAATAATGTATTCTCATAAATGAAATTAGAGAGGCAATGGATTGAAGTCCCACTCTGTGATGTGTTAGAGGGTAGGAACTGTATGAAGGAAGAAGGAAACTGAGAAGATCCGTGTTGGATCCAGGCTGCCTGCCTTGGTATCATGTCATGTCTCTCGTGAATGTCTTAGGAGTGAAAAAACAACCCAGCCTGCAGCAGCGTGTCCTTGTTTTCCTTGGCACCCTTCTGCCGCCTGCCTTCGAGTGAAGAAATTAGAAGGAGAGGGAAAGAATCGCCAAAGTCAGCGCCTAAGCTGATTTAAGCCTACGGGGGGCCTGAAGTTTGTCCAAAGCACAGACTCCTGTTTTAGGGCAAGGGGTACAGGGATACATGGCTATGGAGTTGCTCTGGAGCAGCGTCAGCCCCACCGTCGCCCCATTCCAGGTTTATTCTGGCTCAGGGTTTGTGGGGAGAGCAGGAAAACCCCGGGAGCGGGGCACGGGCCGGCGGCGGGACCAGCCCTGGACTTTCCGGGGCCGGCCGCGGCGGGGGGAGGAGGAGGAGGAGGAGGAATGCTGCCGGCCTGACGTCAGGAGCTGCTCCTGGGAATGTTTTGCATTCCTCTTCCTGGCAGTGGTCAGGTGGCTTCCAGCAAGAAGGAAGGAACAGCCGCTTCCAAAAAGAAAAAAAGAAAAAGAAAAAGAAAAAGGAAAAAAAAACGGGGGGGGTGGGGGGGTGGTGGGAGCGCGCAGAGGAAAAGAACACTTTATAATAAAAGTATTGTGGGGGAGGCACTTTTATTAAAAGCCAGATTGGGAATTGGAACCAGATGTTCTGCATTCGCAAGCTGCACGAATGTTAAACGCGTTTATTAATGACTGTGATGGCTGAGGTATTTGGCTGTCTGCCTCGCTTTAATCTCATTGCTCTGTATTTAAAAACAGTTGAGAAAAACATATTTTTTTTTTTTTTTTACCCAACTTTAGGCAGCTTCCTTTTTACAGATATTCATTTGGGAAAAAAAAAAAGACAGGATTTTTATGGGAGTATAGCCACATATATGAAAGCAAGAAACAAGCAGGGAAATGTCAACGTTTGTCTCTTTCTGTTAGTTTTAACATATATGTTGTGCTGAAAATTATTGTCTTGAAATTCGGTTTCCTTCTTGATTTGTGGCTGTTGGATAACGCGCGTGATGTAAGCTGGAGAGGTCAGAACATGCAATTATTGCTGTTCACAAAGTACTTCCTATTCCCTTAGCTCTCCCTCTTTAAAGTCCCCGTCAAAGCCTGTGTTTAAAGCAAAACAAGAGTAGATACTCACTCCGAGGTAAGCAAAGTAGGAATTGCATTCACCACAGGCAGTGCTTGTGACATAGCTGCTTTATATCCTTAGATGGACCCAAGTGCATGTTACATCTCCATTTCGAGAGCAGTGTCTCCACCTTGGCAGTGCTGCACATTTGGGAGTACCAAGCACCAAGAGCTTGCATGGGGACTTGTGGTTTGTGTCTCACTGGGGGTGAGGTACCTGACAACACCGTAGCCTGTACAGACACAGGCAGATTTGGGGTATCCCCCAGACAGGCATGGATCCTCCTCCCATCCTTGGGCTCTGTTGTACGCACATCTAAGATTTTCTGTGTGAAGCAAGGACTGTTGGAGGGAGAGATGGAGCTCTGTACGTGTCCCTTCAATTCGGAAGTGTGCTGATGCCCTGAACCTGTGCCTTCTTTATCCCCTTGAAAGGGGAAAGAAAATTTTCTCTGTAAGCACCAGGAACCCCCTCCTTACATGGTGGGGCATGGCAGTTTTGTATGTATTCAGACTTTCTTGGGCAGGACACAGATCCTGTCTAGGTCTGGTGGAGCTGAGCTGCCTCTTGATTCAGGCTGGGAAAGGCCATACCATTAAAATTGCACCAGAGAGACTTGCCCTTGTCCAACATGATGGGAGTTTTTCCATAATTCATCCTGTATTTTCCTGTTCATTGACACTGCACGAAGTTGTATTTGGGTGGAGTTACCAAGCTTATTCCCAAGCAGTATATTTGGTGGTGTTGCAGGAAGCTGGTGGCACAGGGAACATTTGGTAGTTTTGGGGAAGTTTCCTTGAGCTCTGTGCCCGGGTCAGGTGAGGCCCATGAGCACCCATCCATTTCCTGGTACCGGCTGAAGTGAACAGCAGCTTCCTGCTACAGGGTGGATGCTCTGCTGAGGAATTTCCAGAAATGCTGAGAAGTGCTGACTCATAGCTTACGGCCTGTCTGGGCTGAGGGGAGGTTTTCAAATCCTTGGCTGAAGCCAGCAAAAAATGTTGCTGTAATGTACTGTTTTATTTTTAGCAAGGTGGGGGGGCTGTGTTGCTTAGGATGAAATGCTTGTGAGTGGTTTCAAAATGACAGACACTTTAAATTTTTTTTCTCTTCTATTTTTAGAACTTGGAAAACAGGTTGTTTTGCTAAAATACAGACGCTTCTCTGTTTCCCTGGTAAATGGGTTGTTGTAAAGGAGCCTTAAGGAGTTCATGCAGGAAGACTTTTACCACCACTGCAGTTCAAAATGTTCTTCAGGGTAGGAAATACTGAAGTGTTTGAGACTCAAACTCAGTTGGCACTTACTTGCATGTATTTTTCACTTCTACCGAGGTGGGACTGCAGCTCCAATTGTTAGAGCTGAAATGTAGCCAGATATTTGCTGCTATTACAAGATCATTGTAAAAGCTTGGTGCTTGTGTTTCATCCTCCCTTGTTTTTAGCAGTTGCTTCACAAGTAATGTGCTGTGCCTTTTTGGTTTTTTCTTTCTGAACAGACAATGCCCTATAGCATTATCTGCTGACTCCTGCCAGAAACAAGATTGAGGAAGGAGTCCTTTCAAGCTGTACCACCACTCAAAATATAATTTTGGTGATTAGATTGTAAGGGCAAAATTCTTTTCTCCCCCCTCCACCCCGAGTCCCTCCCCCAGTCAGTACATTTTTTAACATATTCTTGGGTGTGTGTGTTGTTCTTCTGTTGACCAAGCAGTAGTACTTTGGGATGATGTCCAATGTATGCACTGTCCTGGAGAGTATCATAAATTAAATGCAAGTTTGTATAAACTGTTTTACTTTTTCTTCTAATTTCTAAAATTTGATATCAGCTGTTCTTCATTCACAGCTCTGTATCTCTGCCTATAGAGCTGTTTGCAGCCCTTTTTTTACACCTTAATAGAGAATTGTGATTCTACGAATGATCTGCAGACTGCTTCTAACCACAGTGCTAATAATTTTTGAACCTGTAGCACAAACCAGCACATTTTGCAAATATGAAGAAAAAAATCCCCACACCTTTTACAGCAACCCTGCAGTGTCTGGCTTGAGAATAACTGGTGCACTGGAGCTTCCCTGAAGTTGTTGGTGGACAGTGTTTAACTGCTCTGCTTAGTTTTTGCCCTGGGACTGAGTGATATTACCTGTCCAGTAGGGTCCTCATGTGATAACAGCAAAAAGGAAAAGGATAATTCTATGCACGAAGTACAGGAACACAGGACAAGGCTGTTTCCATGATGTGCTCATTTATTAGCTCATCACTGTGCAAAAGTCCCAGTCTTAGTCATTTTAGAGTAAACACAATGTGTGCACGTGAGCTGCTGGTGATTTTTGTAGACAGAAAGAATTGTAGACTGCACATCTACCACAAAATTTCACAATCAAATCCACTTTTACTAATTCCTGTAACCTTGCCAGATAGCCACCTCCAAGAGAAAGCTGTTCTACTCAAATCTGCCAGTTTCTCCCAAGATTTTATAGCAGCTGCATAATCTCTTTTAAGAGAGTTGTGTCCTGGCACCCGCCACTATACTGGGAAAATAATATAGGTCATACATTATTTCTAGCCACCTGTCAGTAAGCTCAGGACAAGAGCCACGAACTAACAGCCTTGCTTGTGCCCCCTTTTAGATTGATGTGTCATCCGACCTGGGTAGACATGCCTCAACAGGATTGCCTGACTCCAGATAACCTGTTCTACAATCCTCAGCTGCTTGACCCTATTCTAGTTTGGATGAGGCACAGAACGTACCTTTTTGTGAAGATTCTGTCCCCAGACTTATATAAAAAAATTAATTATGCATGAATGTTGTCCAGCTTTCCAGGGAACATCTTGGTACGACATGTATCAGTGTAGTGAGAACATCTCATTTTACAGTCAGCTTTTTGTAATTGAATCTGCTCTAGTCCTTTCTAGTAATATTATGCTACACAGTCTGGTTCCTGTCTCTAATACAGACATGTCCTGCAAAGAGCTTTCTGCTTGTGGCAGTGTAAGCTTGTGCTTTCTCACGTATCTTAGTCTCCTAATGCTCCCTGTTCTTGTATAGCTTTCTGATCTCTCCACGATTTGCTGCTACTTGCACTACAGTCTTGGCAGCTGCATGAAATCTGAGCAAGTCATGTCTATGTTTCAGTTGCCATACTACTTTTTGTTACTGTGTCATTGTCTTAAATAATTTTTATTTTTGATCTTGAGGAATTTCTTTTTACACACTCCTTGTAAATTCACTTAGGGTCACCATGACAATATATTCCTTTTTCTAGATTATAGTGAGTGCCCAAAAAGAGCAAAAAAGACACATTAATGGTAAATTTTGAGTAGTTAGCTGCTTTATCATTATCATCACTTATGTGGTAGCATTAGCATTAATTGCCCTTTGCACTGTTTGTTCATTAGTCTCTCTTGGGGTTCAGGACAATTCAGTTCAAGAAATGCACTGCGTAGTACTTTACTGTTTGCTGGGTAGGGTAGGTCATACGTTGATTTCTATATACAGATGAGATTCCAGTGGTAAAAAAAAAAGACTTTCTAAAAATTAGTAGTCAGAATTTGAGTATCCTAAGTAGCGCAATTAATTCAATCCAATTGTTTTGGTAAAGGTTAGAGGAACCGTTTGTGAGAAATTTTAAGGAATGCACACAGTAGACACATATGTGTGTGTCTGAATATGTGAATGATAAATTTCAAGAACATAGACTGATACTTATAAGCAGTTTGAAGCAGCGGGTAGAAATAAGTCACATTTTGTTTGAACCAGTAAATAATCCAGGGAGACTGAGGATTGAAAGAAGGAAGAGATGGTTAAAGAAATATAGCTTACCATTACTTTATCAGAGTCTCCAGGTCTCCCAGCCTCATCTCAACTCCTGCTAAGCCTCTTCAGTCATCTTTTCTGGTTCTCCTGGTTTTTACATCTTGTCTTTGAGTTTCAATCTTTTTCTAGTATTTTCTTTTGGTTACTCTAATGATTCCACTGTGTAGTCTAAATTAGAAGCTGTGTCACAAACTATCAGTTAAAACTTAAACTACATCAAGATTTGCCTCTTGCAAAGCAGCAATGATTCAAATGTGGCGTCTGCCATATGTGATACATCCCCAGTAATCAATATGTCAAAAAATGAGTATATATTGCAGCTGCCAAGAAGACCTGTGCCAACATTGCAGGTTGTAGACTGAGGGCTTCATTACTAACTCATTTACGTATATTCACATCAAGAGTATTGTGGGGTGTGGAGCTTCAGTGCACCCCAAAATCTTATCATCTCTGTGCCTGCCACTGCTTTGTGCTCTCAACAGCATTATTTGGTGATTTCCTTCTTTTGCCATTGATTCTCCAGTCTGTTTCAAAACATCTGTGCTGCTGTACAGCTGGGAAAATTTGTCTATCTTTCTGCTTTCATGGTCTTCCACAGTAATACATCTCTCTGAAATGAAGCTGTCAAAGGATGCAGGTGGGATTGTCCATGTAGAAGACAAACTTTCGAAGGAACAGGAGCATAGTTTTTGACACAGACATGTCTGTGCTAGCTAATAATGTAATGTGGTAGGAGCAGCTTTGTGGAGTAGAAGCTGGTGTGGAGGATTTGGTCCTGTTGTAGGCATTGTGGGTCTTTATTCCAGGCAGGCTGTAAGTTGGTCATGTGGCCCGAATGTTTTTAGCAGTTGGAGCACATCTTCAGGTTTAGTTTCATACAAAAAGAATCCATCGCGTGAGCTCAGAAGGCTGCTCCACAATCCAAACCAAAGCTCTGGGAAGATGGAGAGATTTGCCACAGAAGCACACCACTGATCTGAACTGCAGGACTGGTGTGGACACACCCATGAATGACCAGACATCAGACCAATCCATCTTTCTCAGTTTGGCTTGCTCTGAGAATTCCTATTGTCATACACACACGCAGATGCACAGTTGTAAACAGAAAAACCCAGGCAATAAGCTGCTTTTTAAACACTAAGGAGAAGAAAGAAAAAAAAAAAGGTGGATGTTCAGCTTTTAAATACCTGGGTGTTGCTCAGTCTGGTAATGGTGACTGTGTAGCCGTTGTTGCATCTGTCAAAGTTCTAGACCTTATCTAACTGCATCCTTTCTCTTGTAGAGTCTTTAAAACTGTGCTAAAATACTGACATTGTTCCCTTGTAGCTGGTATGTATTAATTTGAAAAGAGGTATGTTTTCATTTCCTTGGCTACCCTGGAAAGCTCTGACAGCTTTTGCCATACCATATACCTGATGGTACTGCAAACAGATACTTGGAATGGTAAGTAGGGAAACCAGTCTTAAGCACTGTAATTTTATACAGAGGAACAAGTTCAGAGTTTACCATGACATGGACACGTAGAAAAAACCTGTGTGTGTGAGCTGTGGAATGTAAGACGGTGGTCCTTTACCCCATTGCCCTAAATCAATAATTCATGGTTCTTTCAGGCTTTATTTTGGTGAAGTGATGGAATAGAGTTACCCCCTGGATGGAAATGCCCACACCACAGCAATTGCAAACTCTTGATCTCCCAGTGTATAGCTCGACATTTGTTTCCAGGAGAAATGAGCAGGTTCATGTGGACTTTTACCTTGTTCCCTTTCATGGCCAGGTTAGAGCCAGGAAATATAAGAAGAGCAGAGCAACAGGACAGTCAGACCCAGTCAGGTGCCTTTTAGCACACTGTTTACAGCTTGCTCTTTTGAATAGAAGCTGCAAATGGCCAACCTGCAAGTAGCAGATTTTTAACAAATATTTATTGTATACAAGTGATAAAACTGACTTGTCAATACATATTTCAATATATAATTGCCTGGAAACATGGTTGCAGTAAGATTAGATATTAAAAACTGAGAGGAGAAATCAATTGGTGTAGCATACAGAACAGAGGGTTGCTTTACAAATTTTTCCCTTTCTTGTTTTCCTCTTTCCATAGAGAATATGCATTGCATTGAGGACAGAGAAGCAGAAACTCTAGGCAACTTATAGTGTGCCAGAGACTTTGTTCTGCTCAGTGAGAAGGGGTGCAGTTCCCAAGAAAGATGTCAAATGCAGTAATTAATGTTCTTCCTTCATATGATGGATACCATCTGTATTTAGTAACATCTGAGTTTGTGCTTCAATAGAAGTCACGTAGCATTTTTACTGGTGTAGTGTAGAACTTGAGTGTTTTTATTCATGATACTTGAGGCTTCGCTCCCAGACATAGTTTACAAATGCGTGACATTCCTTTTACGTTTCGAAGTGAAAAGTGAGCCAGAGTGAGCAGGAAGGACATTCCGTAGCTCGGTGAATCTTAGCACTTTTTCATTGTGTCATATTTGTTTTTATAGAAGCAACTTCAAACTGGGGCAATATGAGTAGGAAATGAGGTTTTGCCTCGTGTAAAAAACAAACATGATCAGAATCATCTTGTCTGGAAGTTATTCATAGAGTCCATTAGTGTCAGGATATACAACTTTCCTCTTTTGACAGCCTTTCCTCAGACTTGTCAAAATATAGTAGCTTCAAAACAAACGATGTTTTTAGTTTTTACTTCCTTCTTTGCTTCCCCTATTTCCTGAACAGTGAAACACTAGTAACCTCATTTGAAACAATCTCTCTGTTTGTATCTATAGCTCTTATGGCTGGGATGTGGCTCCAATAATTCTGCAATGTAGCAAGTTACTTCCTATCTCTGTCATGTAATATATCTTCTCGGATTATTATTCCCCTTTGTTTCAGAATATAAACATCAGCAAATATTATCTTGATTAATCCTCTCCCTTCCTTCCATCTCCTCTTTCCCCTCTCCCTGTTTTGAGAAAGAGTAAGAAAATGCAAGTTTATTCTTTGCCAGCCAAGAACTACTAGTTTATGCAGGGAATGGTGTCCCTTTGGTCTTAAACGTGCTTATTTTGTTTTGTTTTGTTTAACCTGCATGCAATAGTTGCTATTTGAATCAATACACCTTTTCTGTAACTTCTCTGAACTGGTAAGAAAAAGTTAGTGGCCTGGAAAAAAGATTTTAGGTGATAGCCTCACATTTCTCAACAATATAATGTTGCAAATGGAGAATTCCATGTTCCAGCAAATATTTTTTAAAAAAATTAAGATATTGTGAATCTGATTTTGGGGTCAAGAAAGAAGATGCCAGCTAGCCTGGATACCTAACTGTGACAGCATGGAGCCAGAATGTTTTCTTTAGGCAAACCTATATTTATGACAGTGCATGAAACCTCAACTCTGCCAAAGCTCTCCTGGTTTCACAGTTTGTCCAGGGACAGAGGAGGATCATATGCTGTGACCTCATATTCTGCCACTGTATCATAGTAGTCCATGTCACAGAGCTGGCTGTATGCCAGTCACGTGGTCAAAATCTCATCCCTTTCTGTGCTGAGTCTTAACACATGCTCAAACATCTTGTAGTGTAAGGCAGAATCATAATCAAAGGCTACTTGATGAGGAAAAACAGACTTTGTTTTCTAAATATTCTTTACATTCCTGATTTCATTTGGCTTATGCCACTGGCTTCCCATAAAATCTCCAGCAAGCGATCTGTTTGAGTCTTGATCTGGCATGTAAAAACAATGAAAATAACAGTGATTCTCAGTTTTACTGGAATATTAATAAGTAAAGTTAATGCTAATTAAACACCAGCCTGGGCTTGAGGGAAGGCTAGAAAAGGGGAGACTGGGAAGAGTCAACGTCTGCTTTTCTTAAGGCCTTTGAATGAGCTATGTCACAAGCTGCTGTAGTTCCCAAGAGCAGCAACACACTGAGAGAGACTTAAAAGATGCTTCTGGCTGCTCCTTCTTGAGTTCTGAATCTTGTGCTTCTTCTCTAAGAGGCATGTGCAGTCTTGTCCTAAGGATGTATTTGTTCATATGGAATGTGAGAACATAGAACACATCTAAATTTATTTTCTGCCAACTAGTCAGAGAAATTTGTTTTGGATTTGAGAGGAAAGAGGAAGACTTCAGATTGTACCAAGTAATTTGTCTGTGTTGCAAGCAGCTAAAGAGAGACTAATTGAGGAAAGGGTAGGTGGAACATAAAGAAAATTGGAATTAAGCATGTACAATCTGTATCAGTGGGATCCATTTTCAGGCAGAAAATGAATACACTGAACTTTGAGACATTTTTGTATATTTACTTATGTTTTACTGACTAATGCTATGTTAGTTTTCTTCCTTTAAAATTTTCTGAATATGTACAGTTCTTTTACCAAAATCTTCAGTGTAAAAAGCCCAATATTAAAGACCAATAGCATGACATGTAATATTCAGAATATTACAGAATGAAATCATCATAGCAAACCAAAGCAAATTGCTCTTAAGCAATTTTGGAAGCTTCTCTAACAGGAAAACCTTTCTTGTGGGGGAATAGCTTCAATAGTCAGGTGTGAAAAGTGAATGAGGGGATAGCCCACCCTTGGTTTTGAGCTAGGTTTCCTGTTAAAGTGGCAGTGGAAAGCGCTCTTCCCGGAGGAGGATGTATGCAGTTCTGTCGTGTTTGCCTGAAACTGCTGAATCCAGGCATTGTGCCTGTAGTTTGGCTTCTTTCCCATTGTGAAAGTACAGCCCAATCTCCTGCCTGCTATACTCCCTCTGAGCTCGATATCCTCATTAGAGATCAGGGAAAAGAGAGGGGAAAACCCAGAGAGGTCAATGAGTTCATTTACGTACCGTGCCAGGGTTGGCAAATGATTCAACACGTGATACAGTAGTGAACTTTTTTGGTGAGCTTGTTACAGCCACTGAGAGACATTTCAAACTGCAGATAGAAGGCTGCAATTTCTTATTCACAAGCAAGAGTGAAAGTGCTTCATTACTCAATTACGTAATGTAAATAACATGTTTTGCATTTAGTCAAACAGAGAGCTCTGACAATATTTGATGTTTATTGTTTTGTTTCTGTTTCTTGTTATTACTATTAATGCCTGAAGTATTTGATACTTACTATCATTCCTGTCTTAATGACCTGTGTTCCTGGGAGTCTGCAGTCTAGCTGATGACTTAGTGAGGTGGAAAGGCCAATGAGAAGCACCTAAAATGATCTGCATTGATGTTCATCTTGTGCTGTGACATCTGCTTGGACACTTTTTTTTTTCAATTGAAACTGGATTCTTTTATGGTGCTGTTTAGCTCCATTCCTGAGCAAAGAGCCGTGGCTGCTGCCTGGAGGGTGGGGTGTGTGTCCTTGCCATTTTGCCTGTGCCATCTCCAGCACACATCACACCCTTCTGGGACCAGTTTCCGTTCACCAGTTCTGCATTACTAATTCCCTGGGTTAGCAAACTGAACCAGCTCATAGACATGCAGGAAGCAGGTCTGGGCCCTCCTCCCCTCTTTAGGGTTAACCAACACATAGACGTATTTAGCTGAATCATGTAGCCTTCTGATTTTGTCTAAGAACTTTTTTTTGTGGATGCAGAAAGGATTTCAAGATAGCATTTTTATCTTGTTTTCTGAATTTATTTACATCCATTTGACTGAAAGTTGCCTATAATGTGTTACAGCTTAGTGACACACAGGTGGAGCGTTAACCTCTAAACATCAGCCAAGCCAAGAAAGAAGGCCTCCTTGTTATAAAATATGTTTAGCAGAATAGCAGACTCATACTTATGAATATTGTAGCCTGTAGTACACCCTGATTAAGAACAAATTGCCTACTTATACTGGTGTAACTATGTATAGTGACAGTGTTGGTTACTGAGCTGCTAGAGATGTCATGTAGACAGATAACATGTTGAAAGGCATGCATGAACACAGGCTTGTATACAGGTATATTGACCCTCATTATAGCACTCAGAATATGGAAGGTCCATAGTGGGTTTGAGGAACTTCTGGAGAAAGAGTTTAGTTTTGTTTGGGCTGAGGGAGGATGCAGCTGAGAGGAGAAAATGAGCAGTATGACACACAATGGGAAGAAGTTCCCATTTACAAGTTTGTTGAAGCAAGCTGTTTTCTAACTTTTCTGTCCTCATAATTTTTTGTGTCCCAAGAATACCTTCATGGGACAGACAGCACTAAAATGACTGTTTGACTGTTTCTACATGAAAAATCTCCACAGTTTCCCAAACAAAAACTAAATTCCAGGTCTTGAATGGCTGCACATAACTATTGTATTGTCCAGTCTACTCTGTTCTCAGGTTGTTTTGTATGTTTTTGGTGGTTCTTCAGATGTGTGGTTGATTTTCAGTATTAGTTCTTTTCCAACTTAGAGCATATATGAGAGGGAAAAGAATGCAAATTCAAAGTAAATTAAGTCTGTTCTTTTCTCTTCTCTGTTCTTTACCATCTCTTTTCTCTAACATGTCTATCCTCTAATGTGTTTTTAGTTACTGTAAACACTAATCAATTTTATGTGTGCTTTAAGAAACTGCATCTCCTGAGGCTTTTCAAGGAGCTGTGAGACTTCTCTTTACTTGGACTCAGCTGAAAATACGAGACATGTTTATTATGATCTCAGTTGTTCCTTAAAGGTCAGAGCACCAGTTTAATTTATGACTCAGCACTCTAGTTACTAGAGTCTAGGTAAAGTGGAGACTAAATAATTTTCACCACTGTCTCTTAATTTAGAAGTGTGTTCCTTTTCCACACACGCAGAAAAATCCCCTCTTTTCTTGTGTAGTATTGCAACTAATGAAGAATTTATACATTTCTCTACTTCGTAACAACTAAGTAAAGAAGAGAGGAATTCAATCTCACTTGGGGTTTCTTTGTGGCCATATACTTTCAAATAAGTGCTTTAGGAGGTTGTATTACAAAAGTCTGGTTTTGTTTCTGGTGGTTGGAAAGCTGAATTTTTATCTTGTGTTAGGGAAACTCTATCTGAGTTAAAGTAGAAATAAAAGCACATCACAAAGATCAAGATTTAGAGGGAAAGGTTTAATCACAAAACAGTAAAATACAGTTTTAAAACAGTCTGGATAGGCTGATCACAGAATCTTGGCCTTTTTGTTTGTTTTATGGTTACCATTAAAGCAAAACATCACCACATTTCTGGGAATCTTGCGTGATCAAGGATTATAACATTGAGACCATGTTTATATTCATTTTTCATGGAAATTTTTAAAGCTAATACTTATCAGTTAAATGATTAAAGTTCCTGTTGCCTGCTACCAACCAAGCACATGCCTGGCAATTTTTGCTCTTACTGGATTTTTCACTGTTACCGTGAAAGGCACTCCTTCCTTAGTATCTTTGCTTTTAAACAAAGAAGTTCAAAGCTGGTGGCTGGATGACAGTGAAATGAAGAAATAGCTTTAAACCATTGTAGTTGACCCAATTCCAAGTAAAGATAAACCTTTGTGATTTACAAGGTGTTGCCTTTTAGCTTGGTCTGCTCTCTCAGGAGTTATGTCTGAAAAAAAAAATATGAGGTATATGCTCAGCTTGGTTTCAAGTAGAAAAGCTCAGAAGGAGCACTTGTCAAGACTCATTTTGTCCCAGGCAATAAGCTTTCTGCTGAAGGGGGAAAAAAAGAAACTGAAAGTCTGACCAGCTGTAGCAATCCTGGTAGGGGTAATATGTGCCAACCTCAGCAGTGTCAAGGCTGCTTGCTCAGAAAGAGGCGAGGGTTTGCCCAGTACTGATGCCTCTGGCTGATGGTTTTGGGAAGCTAGGCTCTTTATTTCTAGGACAGAAACCCCTCTTGTGACATAACACTTTCCTACTCTCCCTTGAAAACTTGAACTCTGTGATAGAGTCCTGCTGTGTTGGTTGTGAGGTTTACAATGATGTGGTTTGATCCTTCACCTCAAAGGCAACTGGAGAAAAATCTGTCCTTGTATCTTTTCTCCAAGGTTTAAAGCATCATTTCATTTAGTAAGTCCTACTAGGAAGCTGATGGAAGGGTTTGTGCAATAAAATGTCAATAGCCCAAACTAAAACATTTGCCATATGAAGCTACTTGAATGATTTCACTCTACTTTTTTTTTTCCTCACACTACTGAGGGAGGAATATTTTTTTCGAGTTTTTTCAGCACTTATTGAACACTTGGCTTCAAAGGGACACCAAATGCTACTAGATGAGTAAATTAGATTCCATTGATAGCTATAAGCTCTCAGACCTTTAACAAATTTTTAAAATAAGGCATTTTTCTTAGTCCAAATAATTTGTAGTTGTCTCACTGCCTGATACTGGAGCTTGATGCATTGTGTTATTATGACTTACTGTGTTATACCTTTGCATGAAAACTTAGAAGGATACCCATTACTTCCCTGTTTCCACTGGAACTGAGTGGTAGGTTTTCTTTTGC
The DNA here is from genome assembly GCA_013390045.1 of Picathartes gymnocephalus. Taxonomy (NCBI): domain Eukaryota; kingdom Metazoa; phylum Chordata; class Aves; order Passeriformes; family Picathartidae; genus Picathartes; species Picathartes gymnocephalus. The sequence goes on from WEKY01021910.1 coordinate 35,021, forward strand.
CTGCACTTGATCACTGTTTGAGGAGCAGTCTGAAGCTTCCTTTGTTTTCTTTGCAATTTCTCCCTTGGGCTGCCACATCCCTTTGTGCTTTATTTATTGCCAATTTGTTTGATTATATTAAGGAAGGATTAAGGCAACCAGAATGCTTAACAAAAGGCAACCCATCATTTATAAATGCGTAAACATAATGTAATTACTTCTTAATTCCTTGTGTTAAATAAAAAAGGGATTCTTCAGCAGATAAACCCTGAGAGGTGTTTTGAAAATCAAATGAAGTCAATTTGCTGACTCAAAGATGTGTATGCCAAAGATGGGGAGTTATCACGCACAAAGCTCAGGTTTTACTTGCTATGAAGAGCTTCAGGTGCTTTGATCTCCCTGTGATCCAGATAATACACCTTGTCAGTCCACACTGATTTCTAACCATTTCTGAATTCCTATAATGAAAGAAGGTTTTGTCTCTGCTTGGGCAGTTTAGGATTTGACATTAATTTGTAGTTGAGTGCTCTTTAGGTTAGCAGTGGTAAGGGTTATAGTAAGAAGAGGATTAATCTCTTATTAAAAAAATTAATGTCTAAGGGCCCTAGCACTCATTTTTCTTTTAGCGGAGCTGTACTAGTGGTGATTCTGGATGAAGAACCCTCATAAAAGCTTATTAAAAAAGAAAGAAAAGGTAACTCCTGCCTGTAGGCTTAGTTGGCCTCATTGCATTTGGGGTTTTTTGGTTTCACAAATTAAAAAAATTCTAAAAGTGGAAGAATAAGTGTGATTCAGATGGACATTGAGAGAACATACTGTGTGCAGTCTGTCCTGTAGGCACTTTAAGAGAGCATCTCAATGAAGAGCAGAAGAACCCACTTGTGCAATGCCTGTCAGTTTCAATTTTATAATCTACTATTTGAAACTTAGCATCTTGATTTCTAGATTTCTTGTAAGCTGTTTTTCCTGCCTCTCATGTGAAAGAGAAGATGAGAAGCCATTCTGCAGACAGGACCATCCTCTTACACTTTTATAAAGCATTAGCAGTAGAATGTTTCACCTACTTTATTCTTTCATGTTTTGATGTGTGTTACTTTTCTTCGTTCTTTGGCTTTGTTGCTTGTAGTGCGTATTATGATCAGGATTGTTTATTTGTATTATACCTCACAAGTCTGTAACTGGCTAGTTCTGAGCTGGCTACCTGCAAGAAGCTGTCTGTGCAAACAGCAAACAGCAGGGCTTTGCTTACACGTCTCTGCTGGCTGGTGTCAAAACACTATCAGAAATAACGCCAATTCAGTGGCAAAGCTTTCTGTTGACTTTTTTTTTTTTAAACCAAAGACCCTGAACATGGACTGCTAAGAAGCCATCGAGCTTTTGCCATGATCACTCATTATTTTCCTCCACACAGTAAATAGCTACAGCTTCTCTGTTGGCCACAAGACAGTTGAAAGGAGTTGCAGATTCTGCTTACTGCTTTGGGTGTAATAATGAGCTTCCTTGTAATGAGCACTACTTTAAAGAACAGAGTGTGTAAATCCTTGCTGCAAAAGACCTGAAATTAACTCTGAAAAAATTGTGAATGACATATGCTGACATGAGATTATGCAGAACAGTTGGAGGAAAGTATTTAGATTGCAGTGTTACTGCTTGTGCTATCTTACTTTGCCTCTTGCTGGCTTGGGATTGGGACTGTTTGTGCTTCAGTTTTGACAGGAACTATGCTCCATTAGAAAAGCAATTGGAGCAGCTTTTACACACACAGGCAGTTCCTGGCTGTCTATTACAACTGCAAAGGAACAAGTTGCAATTAGCACAAGCCTTGAAGAGCATGTTTCCTTTGGAAGCTGCCTTTTGAATGTATTCTTTGGTGTAGGGAGTTTTAAGGAAATAAAGGGTATGAGGTAGAGGATGATACATTAGAGGATTTCCCTGGGAACCAAGCACTCTGACACCTCAGGCCAAGACCTGGGATAAATCCTTGCCTCAGCTATTCTGGCCTCCTCCAGCTGTTCCACTTGACCCTGACCCTGCTCCTACCCCATGGCACACCTTGTTTCTGCCAGCCTAACAGTGACTGAGCTCTGCTGGGACCTGGATCTGACCAAGGGAAGTGCTCCAGCTATAAGCTGGTGGGGTTTTTGATTTTTTCTTTTTTTTTGAAGGGAGAGGTTTTTGTTTCTGTTTTTCCAAGTTGGATGAGTCCTTGACCAGGTCTGCAGCACAACCCACAGACTTGTCAGCCTAAATGAGGGGTGGGGACAAACCATGGGTTGAGGGTATTGTGAATCTAGAGGTTCCTTTTCTGTGTTCCTTTAGACAAATTACCATCCTCTCTACCTTCTATTTTCATTCCATTAGGTGAAGGAAAAAAACACTTCAATTAAAGCAGGAGTTTTAAGATGCCTGTTAATTAATAGTACTGTGTGAACTTTTTAATTTTTGTGCATTACTCTAAAATCTTGAAGGAAAAGGTACTGTTAAAGAACTAGACATTGTTTCCAGGCAGCTTACCACCTGCATCTCTAGATGTTGATGCAGTAACAATTTTAATTTTAAGAAATATGTTGTTCTGTAGAGGAGACATAGTGCTACCCTTGCTGGGTTTCCAGACACTTTGCCACTAGCTCAATCTTGTTCTAAAGCTAGGTGCTCTGAAAAAGGTTTAGTTGGTTCAGGAAATCTGTTTGTTTAGCAAAGAGGTTCAGAGAATTCACTGATGTTCTCCTTTCCATTTCGAACCTACACTAAGCATGATTGCCCTCTGAAAATCTGTAGGACTAGCTTAAAAGAATCTCTTATTTCATGATTTTCTGTGGCATATCAGCAACAGCAGAGCAGTAAGTAACAGGTGAGCAAAAATTAATTGTTTAATAGCATGAGATACAAGTCTTTGGAGTTAAATTAACCATTACATTTTCAAAATATTGTTGTAAAGTGAATGGTTGCAATACAAGATTATTGCACTTCCAGCATATTTAATTCCAGCGAGTTAAATGAGAGTGTTGGAACTGATAAGTGTTTTCAGTACTAAATGGGAATGTCTTTCTTTCAGTTTAGCTTTACCTCAATTTCCTTACACACTTTCTTTGTCTGTTAGAGGCCAATACACCCACATATGCCTACAAACAGTCAACAAAGCAATGAACAAAGGTGTTTCCCTTGAAGGCTGGGAAAGGAGGGATTGCTATCGCTAAGACACGCTGATACTGACAAGCTCATGGAGCTGTATAAATCTGTAATTCATGAAATGTGAAACTTTCTACTTAACACTTGACAACTGATATCTCTAGTGCATGTTTCAGTACACTTCTGTTGAAAATAGGAGTTTTAGATTCGTGTAGTTGGTTTCAACAGAGAGAAAAGAGTTGGCAGAGTGTCTGGGCAGTTAAGATTCTTGCTGTGTGAATAATACATAGCAGAGGTAATAGTTTGATAAAGGTGGAGTTCAAGTTCTCCTTAAACTGTATATTGGGCTCTTAAATACTAAAATATGGCTTAAGTTGTACTCATGGTAACTTTCCCTTTGATGTTTCTGGCTGAAGAATTAGAGTTAACCCTGTCTTTCAGACTGCCTCCTTGTTACGTTGAGCAGACTCAAGAGAGAACACTGCCAAGAGCACAGGCAGGCCATGGGAAAAGCACTGTGTTCTGATTTGTGCCTGCAAGTCTTTCTCAAGCGTTACTGCTGTGAAAGATTCAATTGCAAAGATTTCTGAGCAAATATTGTCAATTCTTTTTCTTCTTGTGTTGTAATGACGTGAGCCTAAATAATTTCCCCTCAGCTTAAGAATCAGCCACCCTTATGTTGAACAGTCACAGAAAATCTAGAGCCGTCCTCTAGGTGAAACAGGCAATTGATATTTTATTCGGAGTTTCAGTCATACAAATATAGTAGAATCAAAAATTAAGAGAAATTGCAGAATCACTCATAATGCAAATTCTGAACTTCTGATTTTTGTCTGATGAAAATGTAAAGAACTCTCTAGTTCACAGTATTCAGTAGCATTCGTGAAAACAGCCAAGGGAAGACCATGTAACTAAATGAGGACAAAAATGTAATAAACCAAGCACTCTTCTATTTGCCATCAGCTGGCATAGGCTTACCTGTGTTAAAAACTTGGGGTTCTACTTTGCATTGGAGCAGTTGAGTTGTTTATAGCTGTACTAGTTTAAAATCATGGCTGATTTACATTTTGTTTATAAAGTAAAATTAAATTATTTTGATTGTATTTCTTGGGCACCAGATAGCTGAAACCTAAATCTTGCCAGCATAACTGATTAACCTTGTAATAGCATCTTTGAGATATTAATGTACGCACTACCTTATCTTGTGCTTTATCTGACCTTTATCTGTTGATTTTAATATCCTTTGTGGTTTGCTAGTGACGTGTTTTTGTTGTAGACAGGGAGAGATTTTGGCTCCTGTTTATTTCTCTGCTTTATCCTCATTCACTCTGTTCTGTCCTCTCAAAAAAAAAACTGCATTAAGCAGAAAAAACCAAGATGATAAACTGTAGCCCAGGAGCACAATAGGAGCCATGACTGCTTAAAGTGTTCAAAAAGCATTCTGCAAGCAGCATGCACAGTTACCAGTCTAAGGTGAATTGACAGTGGAAAAAAAAGGAATTGATCATCCTGAACAAATATAGGAGAATTTTTGCCCCTTTACAGCATAATTTCCTCATAATTTTCAGCATAATTTATTTCAGTGACTTACATAAAGTGTTTATATAGGGCAAAGTTTGGCCATTGCACATGCTTGCAGCATTGTATCATCTTGCAGTGCTTGGGTGCTGGTGATCCATATCACTAAACCAGTAGAAAACTAATCAGAAAATAAATTTTTTTAAAAATGGGGAGGGGGAAGGACTATGACTTTTTGACATAGTACTGATTGAATTGATTCAGCAAGATCAAGCATATCCCAGAGCAGCCGAGAGGCAAAGGCAGAGAGGAAGCTGCAGCGAGTCTGTCCACAGTGTGGATTGCCACTGGCACTGCTGGCTCCGCTGCTTGCTCACTCCTGATGTCTTGCTCGACACCATTGCCCCATGCCAGCAGAGAGTGGAGATGAATGTGTGAAAGTCCTTCACGCACATTAGTGTGAAATCTGAGAGCTGAGTGGGAACTGATGATTTAAGTCAGTTCGTGATAACGTGGCTGCCTTTGCACTGAAAGGATTAGAGTTCTGCCACAGGGGTGGTAAGGTCCTGGCAGTACTTGGTGCTGAGCAGCTGAGAGGGGCAGCCATCCTGTTCAGCCACTGCAGCTGGGTGTGGAGGAGAATGAACTGCACACCATGTGCTCCCGGGTGCGTTACACTTCTTGGCTCTACGGCCATGGCTTTACCCTCGCTACATCTGCTGTGCTCTTTGCTTCTTTGGAGTCACTTGCACTTTTTCTGCATGGGGCTGTGCTGAACACCAGTGTTATTCCCATCTGTACAGCTGTTCATCAGTTTATCTCCTAGAGTTTGGACATATTTAGGAGAACATGAAGTGCACTTCTTTGATGCAGTACTGTGCTGGTTTTTAAGTGGGTGTTTTCCTTGATACATGACATCTGATTTGGTGGGACATGGAAAAAACTGTGTGGTTTCTCTGTGAGTGATTTAGTTCAGTTTTCATGCAATTCCACTACAGTGTTTTCATGTTTGAAAAGTGAAAAAAAGCAAACAAACCAGAAATAGGAGTGAAGTTCTCTTCCCTTAGCTGTATCTCTCTATCCACAAAAGCAGATGGTGAGAAGACCTTCCTCTTTCTAGCATCAAGGAGACAGAGATGGGGAAGATCTCTCTCTTGGGCAAGAGGTACATTTAATTACAGCAGGCAGGGAGCAGTTCGTAGTGAGATTTCATTATGATTTTTCATAACCCAGTGAAGCCTCCCATGATGTGATGATGGAGCTCTCAATGCTGAGAGCAGCTGATGGTGTGAGAACCACAGCAGAGCTCATCTCTCCTGTTTTGGCAAGGGGGTTGCTGGGTTACAGGTTGCCTCTGTGCTGTGCTGGCCCTGCCTGAGCAGCCTGGCAGGCAGCATTCAACTCGAGGCACCTGTGGTACACCTGTACAAGTATGGGCTTGTCATCCTTTCGTAGGAATCAGGGAGAAGGAAGTTGGCATTTCTGAAGTGTGTCTCCTCTCAAGGACATCAAATGAACCTCATTCTGAAGTTTGTTTTTGCTAGACTTTGTGAAGACAGCCTAGGGGACCAGTTGATAAAGTTAGCTAGGTAAATCCCAGTCTTGAGTGTCTGATAAGTGTTTAGGCTTTGAACATCTCCAGGTATTTACTGATGTCTTTGTAATAGTAATGTAATAGATTGCATCTCCCTGCAGACTCTACCATGCTACTCATCCACTTGACATAGTGTATCTTAAGCATTTACTTTTATGAGTATACTATAGCTGAAATAAGCAGCAGACATTCTTAGTCTGTACCTAGTACCTGTGCCTTTTATTTTAGATACACAAATAAATTACCATTTTTGTAAGCAAACATTTTCTCTATTGGTGCAAATGACTCGTGTGAACAAGGTTTCTGAGATTTGGAAAACTGCTTTGCTTATATTGCCTTCTTCTGTTTAGAAGTGTGCTCAGATTTAAGATACTGTAGCTATAGTGCAAGAAAAGGCTAATTGTAATCCAAAAAAACTCAACAGGACAACTGTCATCTTGTCCTGCTGACATGTAGTAGATGTGCTGCAGATCACTTCATCTTATGAATGTGAGGTTAGCAAATTTTCCTTAGTACCCAGCCTGAAGAGTTGGCAAACTATAGAATAAACTTATTAATGTAAGCGTTTTTTGTTTGGATGCAATGATTATAATTTGTTCTCTTGAAGAATCACATTCATGTTACATCCTGCTCTTAGCAGAGCTCATGGCAGTTGTAATTTGTCAAAATTTGCCTTCTTTATGAACTTTGGTTTTGCTGACAAATTAAATTCTAAATTAAAACAAAGAATTGAGTTTACACTCTTTTGCTGCCAGGATCCTTCCCCAAAGACAGTTAGCCTTAGCATAAAGTCAAGAGAGACTCATATCCTCTTTCTTTTATAAGAGGTGTTTTAATGAGCCACCTGAAGGCAAAGAGTAAGCAAAATTACTTCCTTTTTTCCATCAGTATTACCACTTAGGGCAAGTGTTTTCAAACAAACATTAGAAGTCTCCTGCTATGTTTATGGTTTGGGAGGAGAGCATTCACAGGTACTGGGTTTTCCATGTGTAACTTTTATATCCAGTTTCTGTGAAAAGCATAGAGATATTTCCATGGCATAAAACAAACACCTATGTATATGCCAGTAGATATAATTGCTTTAATCAAATACTGTGTGCCCCATAGCAACCTTAATCTGGCAGTGAGGAGCACTGGAAGTAAAGCTAACTGACTTGCTTTTCAAGATAAGTAGATGAGGTTAAGGGACATAACTAGGGAATTTATTTCTTTTATTTGCTTAACTTGTTGTAAGTTATACTGGTCTAAGTGGTAATAGTTGTTCTGAAAAACTATTTGAGGAATGTGCCAGCCTGTGGAATAGTTTCCATACTGAGCATGAGAATACCATGGCTACACATACCTGTGGTCCTTAGCTCCCTGGCCTTCATCTGACCTGCATTTTCCATGTATAGCTTTCCTGTGCATGTAGCAGCATAGAACTGAATTATGTTTTTTGACTGGACAACCAGACAATGCTCAGTCTCAGTGTCTCAATGTCGAAACTCTTTTTGTCATCCAGGGGTGACTGTTCTTTCTGGAAGTGCCATCCCTTTCCTGGCTCTGGGGGAAGAGGGTGAAAATTTCAGTGCTCTGGGGTATCTTGAGTGGGGCCATGAGCTCTCAGCCACAGAGTCTGGTTTTGTGGCTGTGTCTCTTCAGCTGGCACTTAATCATAACACTGTTAATCTTAATTCTGCCTTTGAGATCCAGCACCACATGGTGATATTCGGTCGTTGTTGGAATACTGAGAGACAGCAAAACAGCTGGCGATATTTCTGGGAAGAAAGAAAAAAAAGCGAGAACAAAACAGAAAATGAAGGCAGTATTGAATAGTGGGTCTGTGTTTAGATGGATTTTTAATTTTTTTAATCTTCCCACTTGCAGTGTCCTCTGTAGGGCTGAGTCTATTATGGCAGCAAAAAGGTATTATTACCCTTTCAGAAAGTGTAGCTTTCTTGATACAGTCCAAGACTAGGTGCAGTGGAAGCATGGTAAAGGCTTACCCTCAGAGAAGATGATAGAATAAGTGAGCACAGATGCAAAGTGTTTGCTTAAAATTTTCTCAGCCATTCATGCTTGAATTACTAACTTTCAATATTCTTTTGCTATGTTTTCTGGTCTAGCATAGTCCTTTTTCCTGTCCATGCCTACTCAAAGTTTTAGCTACTTGTGCTTTCCACGTGGACCTTGTTAACATTACAAATTTATTAAAATGCAACAGCAATTTGTATGCAGCTGTATTATCTAAACAGAAGTAAGCCAACAAAATTGCATAAGTACATATTTTGTAATGGATATGTGATTTTACAACATTTTAAAAATTGTTTTGTGGCTGTTAGACTGGGTTTTTGGTGATTTAAGAACCTGAAACAGGTAGCTTGGAAAAGGGTACAAATGACTGCTAAGCTGCCACAGTTGTCTTTATTGTGTGTCCTTAAGCCAAATAGTCTCTGGCAGCACAGAAGATAAACTCCCTGGATGACTTTAAGAGGCTTTCTAATCTAATGTGTGCTCTCCCGATCAGACATAGCCAGAAATTCTGAGTACCCTGGAAGGGCTACCTGCCTTCTGAAGTGAGAGGAGGAGCATGTGAGTGACAGAGTGGATGATATACATTTTGGTGCTCTCTATTGGGTAACCACTCTTGGGCTTAGTAGGGCCTTGCGTTTCTTCAAAATATATAT
>WEKY01021910.1:43937-84430 GCA_013390045.1 Picathartes gymnocephalus
TATTTATTTTTTTTTTTTTTTTTAGCCTTTACAGAGTAGACTTAAATAAAAATGGCAGTCCCAGAAAAAAAACCATGAAATCTGCTTGCATCTCAAGCTTTCCGTGTCTTCTGTGATGAGTTTATAAAATTAGGGAGTTGTATACTCATACATCAAACTCTTGTTCATTACTGTCATTACACGATCAGTTGTGGTCATGGGCTGTGGCAGCAGAAGGTATTGTACAGACCACTGTCATGACAGGATGAGCTTGAGACAAAGAAAAGTGCACGTCATGCTTTTGACAATCAGCTTTTCTGTTAGCCTGTGTCCTTACTGGTGTGGAGGCAAATGGTGGTGGGTGTGATGAACAGATCAGCCCTATCAGTTCTGCTTATCGGGGTACCCCATCTCCAGGAGTGCATGTTGGGTGGGAGACCAGATGGGCTGAACAAACACAGACTGATTCTACCGTGGATAAACCTGGCAGCCTTCAGCAAACTTCAATTCAAGGACTTCCAAGGGCAGAGGTTGCATTTCTGCACTTGGCAACATTTCTTTTAAAATGCTCTTAAGCAAGTTTTTATGGGAAAAGCAATAACTTAGATTCACTTTAAAATGAGTGCTCCAGTAGTGGAAACAGGCTTTGAAATAAGATTCTGTAATGCTGCTTGGCTATGCATAGCTCATTGCCCAAAAAGTATCTGGGTGATGAAGCTGTGTTTAAATAAGATTCTTTAAAAGATTTTCAGCCCACATGGACATGTAACCACAATGTAGAAAACAGATATGAATGTTTTGGTAGATGCTGGAAGAGGGTGGTGGTGTAGGAATTTGGAGGTCAACAATGATAAAGGAGAAATGGAAAGACAAGTGATCTGGGGATAAGGTTCTCTAAAGAAAAAAATAATACCCTCTCCCCAGATTTAGGGTACTGGAGTTTTTGGCATGTATATCAGTAACACAGGTGTAGGGCTGTGCAAGCCAAGTCCCCTGTGTGTGCCATTCACCTCCTCAGCAGTCACCAGAGGGACTGCTAACAGTGCTAGCTGAAGGCCGCGGGATCTGGGACAGCAGCTCTGTTCTCTGGCAGGCATCCCAGGGGTGCTGGAAGGCAACACGGTCTGCACAATCTCTCTGCCTCTTGACCAGAGACAGTCAGGGTCACAGACGTGAATATTATCTTTGTGACGCTTCAAGCAAGCAAACAGATAATATTTTTTTTTTTAAAGGAATGTTGCATGCAGTCAGTTGAATGTAAAAATGTCATATCAGATCTTTCAAGAGCTTGTTCCCTTGAGGGGATGTTGCGCCAGCTCACCCACCCCGCCAGGGCAGAGGCAAGGCAGGGAAGGGAGTGCACATGCGTGTGCCTGCACTTCTGTGTGTGTGTGCACACACATATGAGAGTCACAGACTGGCCTCTTTTCCCTGGATGAGTCCCTGTGTCTTCCTTCTGATGCTAACTCAGCCAGGGAACTCCTCTTTTTTCCTGTACCGTAGTCTGGGAATCATGCCCTGGACGTTTTTTCAGCTGAGCACATTTACATACAGGAAATCAGCCCAGAGACTCCTCTTTGAACAGTATTTGTACTAGACAGTTTTGCAGTGGTTTCAGGTATGCTTCTTCTTTTTAAACAACTGATAGAGAGGAGAGTACAGAACACACGTAACTTTGTTTTAAAAGCAGATGTATAAATACATGTCACAATACAACATCCTAAATATATATACTTGTAGAACTTAAAGCAAGACTGATCTAGTATCATAGCATTTATATGTTTTTTGTCATGTGCTGCTTAGTGATGCAGTTGAGCAGGGGAATAATTTTTATTTAGGTCCATCTTGAATTGCAGATGCATGGGAGTATGAAGCGCTCTGCTCCCTTGCAGAGCACCAGCATCAGGAGGAGCAGTGCAGGAAGGGCCTGGCAGGGCAGCTGTGGACCAGGATGCACTCCTTGGGAAAGGAGATGTAGCAGAAGCTGGCCCTTGGCCTGGATGAAAAAGAAGAGGAAACTCTTTTAAATAAAAGACAAAATAAATGCATAAGTAATTGGGGAGACTATTGCCACCAAAGTGGGAAAAAATGAAAAAATTCAGCTTATATGTGAGGATCATTATCTGCTGGCACGAACTTGTTTCCTTTGGCGTTTAGAAGATGGTTTCTTACCACTAGTGCTTCAGCTGTAGTGGGATAAAAGGCAGGTAGTTTTGCTGGAGCTTGATCATTTTGTCTTTTTTTTTTTCTTCTCTCCTGGTTTTGCCAGTGATAGCCTGTGATGACTCGACTCAAAACCAGATGCCATTCAAATCCTGTGTACGTCACGTAAAGCCCGGGATATTGTACAGTGGTACTGTGTTTGCTGTTTAGTGAAGGTACATAGATAGTGGAAAGTATTGAAAAAAAACCTAAATGCATGATGATTCTATTTTAAGCAGTCAGTCAGCATTCCTTCTTTTGGTTAATATTTCTCATGTTTTCAAATCTGGCTGCAAAATCTCTGCTTCTAAAACTTGATATGCAGCTTCCAAGCCTGAGAATAGGGATGCCATCCTTTGTTAAACACTTTGGGATGTATTTGAGCCCTCGATTAACTCACAGTTGTTTGCTTAGGAAATGTGTGTGTAGTGGAGTTGTTTCACCCTTTATTGCATAAACATTTCTCTGGACTGGCAAATTTCTCTATTGTTCTTGGAATGTCATTCTCACTTTAAACTTCAGGGTTTTTTGCCAGGGCCAAGATGTCTGTGATGGCACACCTTCTACCTTATGTCTCTCACACCAGTTTTCTCCAAAATCTGTATGTTTTCACAGGTGTTTTCCCACGACTTCAAAGATTTTGTTTCTGCTTTTTTGGCAGGGGAGGGCGGGGTGCAATAGTGAGAGATACCCATGCTCCAAAATGCTCCTCTCCTTTGGAAGTGGGTTGCTTCCACAGAGAGCTTTAGCTAAAGTGGTTTGTCAGAAAACTGTCCCTCGTGTGACCATAAGTCACGTTGCTGCCAGGACTCTTCCCAGTTTCCAGAGGTTATTGATGGCCCTTTTTTTTGGCAGATGTCTTTGTATCAGGCTTGTAGAAGTTTTACTGTGGTAGTGCTTCAAGCAATGACTTGAGTTGCAGTTCTGTTTTCTTAAGTCCTCCAAAAATAAATACAGATCTTGTTGTTCTGAAAAAAGTTGTTCTTAGGTTTTATTTTTGTAATATGTTGTATTTTCCCCACTTCTGTCAGCTTGGCTTATAATTAGTTTTGATTGATTAGTTTTAAGGAGTTGTGTTCATATGACTCTGCAGCACATAGAATTGTGATAAGTAAACTTGACTTATTGGGTTGGTAGATGTTGAAGTATTTTAAATATAATAAATAAAGGCAGAGCTGTGTGTACTTTTTTTCTTTAATAATAATAAGGACTTTCATCTTTTCACAATACCTCTAACTTTTTTTCTCTCTGAAGCATAAAAGACAGTTTCTTTCTAAAAATAAATATTCTTTGAAATGGAAAAGAAAATCTAGAACATGCTGAAGCTGTGCAGACTCTGAAGTCTAATGGGTTCAGAAAAAACAATCAACGGGTTCATCCATCTCTTTGCATTATTGATTCTGCTCTGCTGAGTCACCAGCCCTCTTACATGAATCTGAAAAAGATTTTTGGGCATTTAAGAATAGTGCAATGCAGTACAAAAACTCTCTCAAATCTGGTGTGATCTGGTTGCCAAGTGTCATTGCAACTATTCAGTGAAATAAGACAAGGCAAGTTAGCAGTGACCTGTAGACCATATAAGATTTCAATATAAAAATTAAAATCTTTTGCTTGTTCTGTACAATTATGTCTTTAAAGTAATGCAGGAATACTAAGATTGCTCTGGATTCAGAAAAGAAAAAAAAGACAACATTAATGAGAATGTTGAATTTAAACGTTATTTCTCAGAGTATTTTTCCTTGTTTTGACTGAGAGAGCTATGCCACAGAATCCTCCTATGTTGATTTAATGGAGAAGATATGTGAAATTGGATAGAAGCAAAAGGAAGCTCTGAAAGTTATTCTTGTGAGTGATAACTTCAGAGTGCACACACTATTGAGGGCTGTTTTCTAACCTAAAAAGAAGAAAGGTATTCTGTTTATCACATACGATCAGTGTTTCTGTGGCAGGCCGAGACTCTGAACTTCTTCCCTTGCACAAAAGGTTTCACTTAGGTGATGTGTATGCCAGGATATTTCGGTAAAGAAGTTTCCACTCTGGTCACTAGCATTGCTGTCTTTTCACTGATGATTGTTGTGAGTGGATTACTGCAGAAAGGACTTTGCCTAAAAGATTTCTGTGCTACCTGGCTTATCCACACCACCTTTACCTTTGTTACACATTTATCAATAGTGGCAGCAAATACAATGAAAAAAAGGATTTTTCTCAGCTCAGTAAAGGTGAGGTAAACTTGGTCTATAACAAGCCTAAAGACCTGTGGAGCTCTGTAGGCCAGCTTTCTGTACTGGGGGTTCAGTCACTTCCCCTTGCCTGATGCTGTCCATTGAGACAGGTTGCTTGAAGCAGAGTTGGACCAGCTGAGAAGGAGGGTTCTGCTTTGCTGTTGTGCTCTGTGGCTCAGAGCTAGGTCTCACTACCTTTTGTGATTCTCAGTTGTGTTACCAGAGAACCGAGAACTACTGCTATTTTCAGCTACTCTTCCTGTGCTAATAGCACTGGATTTATCTGTATAAAAAGTGACCTCACCAGATGAGAGCAGAATTTGGTCTTGCTTCATGACCTGGCAAAGAAACAGTAGGAAATGCCCAGAAATGAGTACCAGAACAAGAGAGGAGTATAAGAATAAGTCTGATGGAAGATTTTTGGTTATTTAGTAGTTGTGCTGGGGTTTTTTTAATACTAGATTTGATAATAAAATATTTAAATAAAATCAGGCATATATGTGTATACTGATCTGTCTTTCTGAAATTTGCTCAGGGGTAGTTACTTTTTCTTGCTACTGTGCATGTGAAAACACTTGTGTATATGAATGCAAGACTGGATTCATAAAGAGTCTTTGCCAATAGCAAATGCCAAATGTCTATGGAAGAAAAGGATAGTGTTCTTAATAATCTCTGCAAAACATTGAACAATGCATTTTAAAATGGCATTTATCTGTTGAAGTTTCTCCAGTAATCCTCCAAACCTCAACCAACCAACCAAGTACCCTGACTCTCCATACCTTGGTCAGAAATTCTCGAGTTCAAGTTCTCCAGTCTAACACATGGCCCTCAACTGCTTGGGTGGATATTGCAGAGATCATCTGGTGTGAGAAGCAGCTTCTCCTGATACCTCTGGAGTGGTGACATGACACTTTGTGTAATGGTAGCAGAGTGGCAACCCTCCTCACCTTTCATCCACTGACAGAGGAGTTGTTGGTGTAACCTGTTGCCTCAAATCTCTGTGGTACCAATGAAGAAAATAGAGAATTGAACACCTTAGGTGCAAAAGAACATTATGCAGGTTTCCTTTCTCTTCAATGGCATGCTGTCATCCTCACAGTCCTATGGACAGGGGAATGTGTTCATACTCTCAGTGCTCTAGAACTAGGTCTGGAGGAGGGACTTGGACTCCCCTACTAGGAAATTGTAGGTAAATGTGAAGTGCACATATGAAATTATGAACTCTGGATTGCTGGTATCCAGGAACGTGTTTTTAGTGTTTCAGTAGCTTCATTAATATGTGAGCTTAGTCTTCATTTACTGATCAGAAAAATACATGGTAAAATAAGACTTGACTAGAAATGGAGTCAAAACTGTCATGATGTCACTGTAGAAATTCATGGTGCATTTCTACATTAGGATTTCAGTCTTCCAGATCAAAGGTATGTAGCAGAAGTCAAAAAATACCGCAAAAGAGCAACGAGAAGAGATGTATGGAGCAGCTTCCCTGTGAGAAATTACTAGGATGACTCAGGCTCTTCACCTTGAGAAAGCAGTGGCTGGGAGAGGATGTGATAAAGGTCTGTATTAGGAAGTGCATCAGGAAGGATGATTGTTCACTGCCTCTTAAAAACAAGAAGTGGGGGGCAGCAATGTAACCACTAGGTGACAGATCAAAACAAATCAAAGGAAGTGGTTTCTCAGATGCGTGTAATTAGACTGTAGAGCACGGTGGATGCTGCAGGACGTTATGGATGCCGTCAATGTAGAAATGGTCAAAAAGCAGGCACATAAGTTCCTGGAAGAAAAGTCTACCAAAGACTGTTAGATACAGAGATATTACTTCCTCCATAGGAAGTCCGTAAGCTGAAAGTTTTTAGACGTTATCAGAAGAGTGTTCTGGAGAACTTTCACTAGATGCTTGCTTCTATTTTCATACTCTGCAAATATTTGCTGTTTGCTGCTCTAAGCTAGGGTATGGGGTAGGTGGGCCTCTGATCTCACACCAGGACAGACACTTTTGTTCTCTCTAACACTCACCACAAGTTTTAATATGATGTCACTTTGCCGTTTGCTTGCTTCCTTTTTTTTCCGCCTTTCAGAATCCCTCCGATATGTCCCTGGACTTTGTGGTGGCTCCCTCAGCCACCTCAAACCCTACGTGCAGTTCAGCACTGGGAACAGAGGGAAGAAGTCATCTGAATAATGAGCTCATGGCTCGTCAGACACAAGTTGATATATGGGGTAAACATACAGATTGGAATTCTTTCATAACATCTTGATTATTAAAAGATAACCATGATATTTATATTTCCCTTGTTACTTGTAATACCCTCATACTGTGGGGGTGGCGGTGGGGGAGTGTTTCTGTTCTGTTTTTAAAGCAACATTCCCATTTAATGCTTTATTGTGCTCAGGTTTTTTAATACCAATTGTTTTATGTCTGAATGTGGTTAAAAAAGTCTCAGCATCCCAGTTGGAGTAGATTTTAAGTGAATTCTCTCAGAAGTATTACCCCATTCTCAGAAGTATTACCCCCAACGATCAAGAGATCGTTTCCATGCCAGTTTGTACATAAGCACAGCCTGTGAGTGGAATTTTATGTTTTGGTGGTGCCAAAGGTTAAGCCTTATCATGATGAATTTGGGTCCAGAATGCTAGCAATTTCAGGTGCTTTCTTCACAGCCAAAGTAAGTGCCGGGAGAGCTCTGAGAAATTTCCCTATTTTCCAGTCTTGGTAAACCCTGGTATTACAGTAATTTCCTGGAGGTGGATGAGATTTGCTTTGATATCCATCTGTGCTTTCCTACTTCAGAAGACCTGTACATCCCCTTCAGTTAGCACACAGTGCAGCTCCCTGCAGAGGTGAGAGCACTGGGTGTGTGGTATTATAGTGCTTAATGTTAACCACAAGCTTTTTATAGCAGAGCTCTTCTTAAATGTGAAAATTTCCATACAACTTTTTTTCATGCTACAGGGTGTCAGATTTCAAAAGGCAGCACTATGGCAAGCCAGTGGTTAGTTTATATGATTACTCTGAAATTAGTAAAATGATATAGTGATAAAAATGTTGGCTTTGTGTACTGTAATTTCTTCCTGGAGTGATTCCTTAGGTTTACAAGTAATTTTGTTGAAAAGTACAATAGTATTTTGCAGAAAGTATTTAAACTGCGATAGAATATTTATTTTCATTACTTTTGTTGTTTTACTGATTTTCTTTGTTTGCTTTGTACTTAAGGTTCAGTGACAAATTGTAACAGATTGAGCTATAACAAGTCTATATATTTAACAGCTGTATGTTCTTTTCTTTGTGTCTTGTATTCATGTAATGAATCCTCAGACAAAATATTTTTCCAGTCAGGGGACAAAACGAGTATCTAGCTATTCTCTTCACAAATAAAATGCATCATACTTTAAAAGTAGAATTTTAGACGTAACTTGGGTGGCTTTTTTATTGCTACATCTTCTGCAGACCTGCTATGCTGAGGTGCCAAAGCCACATTTCTTTGGAAACCTGACGCAGCTGAAAATTGTATATTTGCCATATATGACTCTAGATATTGATCTGGATGGTTAATGCTGCTTTTCCATAGGGAAAAGAGTACAATCAGCCTTGAGAACTTGTACCACAGTAATCCATTGCTTTGAATAAGATAATTTCAAAGAAAGAGATACCAGCTGATTTTTTGATTTCTGTCTTTGAAATTGGGGCATGGGAAGAAGTTTTGTACTGTGAAAGTGTGAACTCAGAACTGCAGTGTCCATGCAGTGTTACGGGAGCAGTAAATGACGCTGATGGAGGCTCATACACAAGTGGTGAGATTACTCACTCAGGGATGAAAATTCTGTGTTTGGGCAATCTTTAGGCATGGCAGAAAGCAGATGTGTCCCAAATGGCTTGTTGATTTGGGATGTATACTGAGAAGATAGTTACTGTCCTTGGGTGATAGGCAGGCAGAGGTCTGTCTGAACTTGTTAAGTTTTTTGGGGTTTTAGGAGGGTTTGTTTCTTAATTATTATCATTAGCTCAATGCTCAGGCATTTCTTGGACATTTCACAGATAAAACATTGCAAATGCCACACAACCCTAAGCAAGAAGCAGCATGAGCCACTTCCTCTACGTTGGATAAAACAAGTGACTCCTAGGAAGTCAGGGATGGGCCCTATATGTTGTTCCTATGGGAAATGATTCCTCATACTTTTGGACAACAGTCTAAGGCTCTGGCATGCTCTTGTTCTGCCTGTACTACTGCTGTGCTACTTGTTGGATGTTAAACCTTCTTTACACAGAAATCATTTTTCTGACACTCGAGAATAGCCTGTTTCATAATTACGGTGCAAGTTGTAGGTCACTGAAATGTTAAGAGTGTTCATTTAATGCAGTGTACTCTTCAAAAAAGATACCCTAGGCATTTTACACTTTGTAAAGGAAAAAAAAAAAACAAAACAAACCATAAAGCCCAGTAAAATACCTGGGGAGAGTGAACAAAAAAATATGTTCTCTAATTCAAAGTGATCCAGAGTCTTCTCAAGTTCATGAACCAGCACCGCTGTTTGATGTCAGCAGAACTGAGCGGAAGCGTGTGGTTTGTGAGCTCGCTGCTGCTGTGGAGTCACAACTCCTTGCTGGCTGGATGGGCTGTGCAGGGCAGACCACAGGGCAAACCCGCTGATTGTTTGGCCCCAGGATTAAGACCCTGCCTCAAAGGGAAACGTCAGCTCCTTTACCCAGTGCCATGCTGTACTTTCTGCAGGGTCTCGTGTCTTGGGCGGGGACAGACCACAATTAGCGTAGAAGTGGGCAAGGACGGCTCCTGCTTCTACTTGGCCCGATAGCCTGCATCATAGGAGGGAGGAAGAGAAAAATCAAGCTACAGTCTTGGACAGAGAAGCAAGCTGCTGCTGGAAAAGAAAAAAAATTAACATTATTGCCTCATGTTCCTTTAGCATGTGACCAGTTATGGCAATTGCTGATTGTCTACATACCAGGAAAAAAAAATGCCCTGTAGTATAAAAAGTTTCCAGTCTCTGCTTCAGGTCGTTTCAAAGGTCTAAAGGCAGTTTCTAAGGAAGTCAATCCAACCTTTAACTAAACTTTGCTGAGCAAGAAAAAATCAGAGGGGACAAGAGATTGTTTCAGTGGGGGTTATAATCTGTACTGAGCTTTTTTTTTTCCTTCCCGTCATCTGTGTGATTAGCTGAATGAGATGATGTCTCCCATTCTTTGAAAACTAGCTTTTAAACTATAATGAAGCAGATAGAAAAGAAGCAATTTAAGAGAGACTTGCAATGCCTGTTTAACACTTTATGTCTAAGAGGATGCTGCAGAGTGTATTCTGTATTCTAGAGTCGGGCTGCTTCTGGGTATAGAGAATCTGCAGCTGGAACAGTTGCTTAAAGTTGAGGTGATCAGTTATGGTGTCTCAGGCACAGGGGCAACACATGCAGGGATTACTTGGGGAAGTGATTTTTCTTTTCCCAACTCTTCCAGCGTAGACTTTCTTTGCCCTGGTCTGTACCTTTCAAATAGACAAAAAAAATGAAGGTATACATGTGGCTCTAACATGATTGCCTTTGTTGCAAAGAGAACAGTATGGAAAAAAAAATGGCAATGTAGAGATTTCTGCCATGATGACAGTCAAAGTTCCCATTCCACAGAGCTTGCTTTTGCTGAGCAGTGTTAGAAGGAATTTCTGGAAAAAGAGTTTTCATTCAATTAATTGATCCTATCTTAATAATTCTAATTTTAATATTGAAGAATATATAAAAACCTTGATAATCATGTAAATAAACACTACAATTATTATATCTGTTGTATGCAAAATGCAAATAATTTTATGTTTTCTGTATGTACATAGATGTATGAAATATTTCCATTTATCCATCTACCTGTACACAAAATAGTGAACTTATTACAAACTTTTTTCTTATTTCTTTCATTTCCATTGGGTTTTATTTCTATTTACTCCTGGTTCTTTTCATTGTGAGGTATCTGTCCACTGAGAAATAGGGAAGATTTAAGTAGATGTATGTGAATATTCCTCTGATGTAGCTGAAGAATTACTGCTAAGTCTGTGCACATCTATGCAGGTCTAAAATAAAGACTCTCTCTTAAGGAGAGTGTTTTTAGTGAACTAATTGCATTTAAGAAATGGGAGGTTCTTCCTGAAAGTGTATATATGTCCCCATTTTTGCTTTATGGAAATACCAAGTAGCCATTAGTTTATGCATTACCCGTGTAAAGATATGATGGAATAATGAGTATTTCACCAGGAAAGCTGTTGGCGATTAGAAAAGTACTCAAGACATGGAATGCATAAGCATAGCAAAACCGAGGTACATGTCATTTGGGTATCGGTAAAACCTACCTGCCTTAAAAAAAAAACAAAAAACCTGATCACATATGTGCTCAGGAAAATAAAAATAAAACCATAAACCTCAAAGTTTCTGCAAATGATTTGCTACTAACGTCAGTATTTTTTTTTAGAGAATGAGATGTTTTAGATCAAGCAAACATTCTTCTGACATTAGTGACGTAATGGTCTCGTGTTCAGAGAGATTTCCTGTTTACTTTGGGTCTGAACACAGTCATCTCAAGAAAGAAGGTGCTAAAATTTTCATTACATGTCTGCATATAAAGACAGCCCAAACTGTTCCAAGATCTGTAGTAGACTTTATATACATTTCTGTTCTCTAGAAAAAAGGGGGTAAGTGACAGTTTAAAAATCTCATAAGATCAGAGATGTCTCAGTTTGCTGACCAAGCTAATTCCTCAATTTTAATCCTGTAATGCAGAAAATTATCAGGCAATGTCATTTTGGCAGCCTTGTGAGCTACTGTCTTCCTCTTAACTGGGAGCTTTGTTAGCAAATTCATCTGAAGTTAAGGGACTTGGTGTCTCTTAGAGATGAATTGCTGCTCTCCTAAATCTGGGGAGCTCACAGATGGCAGTAAGGCTGCTTTCTGGTGAAGTTCAGGACTTAGTTTCATGCTGTAATTTTTCACGAATTTTCTGTTTCAAATCATAACTTCTGTAAGCGTTCACAGTAGAAGCAACGCATCTTGTTCATAATTTATATGTATGATTCATAGTTCTAAGTTGTGAGCTTAGTTTTATATGTATCCTTTTTTCCTAAAAGGCAAAGATCATCTGGCTGTTGTTTTATTTTCCTAATAATAAACTAACAGGGATTATATTTAAAACTTGCTGCAACTCTTCCTATGCCTTTGAAAATATGAGTACATTAATCTCCTTTTAGCTATCTGCTCTCTCAAGAATGAAGGAGTCTGTTTTAAAATAGACCATGGTGAAGATCTTGTATGGACTGAGATCAGAAATAAGTATTTTTTGAGTACTTCATTGTTTCATTTTGCTTTTTAACTCGGTGTGGTTGCATTTTGAGAAACAATGTCATAGATACGGAAACTTGCTTCATCTCCATAATGTAACTGCTGGGCAGTCTAGAGACTGAAGGTCTGAACTCAGGTCAGCACAGCTTTGCTGCCAAGGCAGGAGGCCTTGTTTTACGGCCCAGGTGATAAATATATAATAGTTGAAAAATACAGACTGCGGCAAAGTCACCAAGTGGATTTTGGTCTGTTTTGATGATCTGTAGAAAATGACATTACTGGTTGGTGTTGTTAGCTGACTTCATTAGATGTGTGTCCTGTGAGCATAGAAGAGCGTACTTCTAAATGTGCGATTGTGATACCAGCATAGGAAAAATCCAACATCAGCACATGCTTTGGCATGAAATTATTGTGTGCTTAGAGATTCTGCAAACATTCCCTTAATCTGGTGGGTAAGAAATTGCTGCTTGTGGAGCAGTTTGGGAATTTACATTGGCGCTAGAAACCAAAACTGGATCTATGACAGTGACAAAAACACAGGCAAGATAATAGAGAGCATATTGTAAGGAAAGCATAGGATTTTGCTTTTAGAAGAATAGAGGAGGAAGGAGCAGCTTGCTGCCAGCTGCATGAGAATGCATTTGGGTTGGTGGGAAGCACTCATCAGAGGGGAATGTCCTGCAGGAGTCAGGCTGGGTCCAGTGGCACAGTGCTCTGAATTAACGTGGAGCAGGTTTAATAGTCCTTCGTTCATGGCTTTTACCTCACTAACTGTGCCCAGAAGGTCCTGGTGCTCTCGGTTCTGTGCTGACAACACAGCGACACCAAGTAGCATTTGTGTGAAACCAGATGGGGCTCATGGGGCTTGGCAAGTCAGCTGGCTTCCAGGTGTAAGGTGTCCCTGGATGCAGGGGATCTCCAGTCACCCAGGGCTATGCCTGAGCTAAGACTGACTGAGCTGATCCAAGCCGACTCTTATCTGTGGAGTGCGTAATTTGTAATTTGGATAACACACCTCTGAAGTGTTTTAGTGGTAACTGTAGAAAAAAAAGGGGAGAGAAATGCAATGCAAGACACAATATTAAAATAGTGCTTATCAGTAGTGTAACTTGTAATGGATTTGATGCCACTTAAATTGGTTTTTTCCAGGCAAAAACTGCTTCTCCAAAATGCAGATGTTCCTGTTATCATGAACACCTACTTTAGTCAGAAGGTGCTACTTAGTGAACATTCAGAAGACAGAGAGAAGACATATGGTCTTACAAATATGCTTATCAGGAAGAATATTATATCTTTGGCACAGACTTTCAGACTTGATGACCTTGATGATAAGTTACACCAGGAATCTTCAGATAATCAGGTATGGCCCATTTCGTTCACAATTAAGCGCTTGGCAAGAAGTTGGTGAGCAGATGTTTGGAAATCATAAGAAAAACAAAAATTCTAAATTACTGACCTATTTGGTTTCGCCTTTCATTTAGTCAAGGCTGAATAATATGCAGTGTTTACTTTAATAATATTTTCTTAGTGGAGGCTTTTGGTCCATCCAAATGCTGAACTGCTGTGAGGGTATTTTGCTGAAATCTCACTACTGTGCTAAATAGTAATTATAACTTGGTTTTTCATTGATTTTTCTCTTATTCTTTATAGCTGAATAGCTGAAAAATAGCTGTTTTCTTCTAACTCACTCAAGATACTGTTTTAAATAAACATTCCTTTTTCCTATTCCTATGTCTTAACTCATTTCCTTATCGATCCTATCCTTTCTTTAAAGCATTAATTGATAACATCATCCTCTATTCCCACCCCTTCAGTTTGTTTGCTTTCCTATTTTGACTTTATTTGTATTAAAATGACTAGTGTCTCTGCATTTCTGTAGCTGTGGTTGTACAAGCTGAGGTATTTTAAGAGATTTGTTTTCTTCATAGTCTGTGCCAGCACTTTCTGAAGGTAAGACTTTTGTAAAAGCTTTACATTGGCTACCTAAATGATTCTTAATATTTGAGAAGTTTGGCCCTTCAAGTTTGAAGAACAATGAGTGTCAACATTTTGTGTTTGCCTTATATATAATTCCCATTATAGACCTGGGAATTTAAAAGTTACATAAATCAAATCCTAATCGCCTTTTTGCTTCAACTCTAACTTGCAAAAAGCTTCCACTGTGGTATTTGAAAACCAGAACAATTTACTTGTTCGCCTCATGGCTCCTAACAAACAAACCACTTCATTTAAAACTTGGTAGACAAGTTTTACTGCAACCACTTTGTAGACAAAGGGTAGTGTCGTACCACAATTTCCTTTTAAATACTGCAAATTCTCCTTCTTTATTGGTGTATAATACTTATGGCACAGTCTGTGATACTCTGAAAACCTTTCGTGGCACCAAGGTTTTTATAAAAACAGATTTCATTGTGAAAATAGAAATTTGGCTCATGCTGCAAAGGGACCTATATATATTGACCAGGTTAGTCTATTCTTGCATACAATTTTTATTGAGAGAGATATATTTTACAATTAAAATAAATTACATTACTCACTTAGATATAGGCAAACTCTAGTATTCATGAAATTCATTTTGCAAGTTTGGAAGGATTTATTAATAAAACATGTTTTGAAAGTAGTGAAAAAATAAAGTTTTTTAAAGTTTTGTATTTTTCATTAATCATCTAATTCTTTTACATTTACATGGAAATACTTTCCATTGAAATGTGTAAGTCTGAGGACTAGCTTACTAATCTGTAAAACTAGACACCTGCTCATTTCCAACTTTATTTGAAAGTCCGGAAGCATTCAAGATGAATTTTACTTTTTTTTTTCAGAAGAGGAGGGAACAGAACATCAAAGAAGTAAAAATAAAACTCTGTTCAAGGAGAGGAATCATAAGGGCTAATATGAGTTCTGTTTTCCTGCTGGTGTCACCTTCATCTCTCAGGGGTTGAGTTAGCTCAGTCCAGAGCACCAGTTAAATACAGGAGAACACCATGTGTGCAACTCTCTTTAAGTATTTATTAAAAATACACAGTAAATAACTGGCCAGTAGGCTGTAAGTTACTTTAGGAGCAGTAAGTATTTTGTAACTGATTTTGCACTTGCAACTTGATTTTTCTTGCTGGCTTTTTCCTTTCTAGCTCTACATAGTTTCAAGGTTCTCTGGAATGTTTCTCTTAATGGATTTTCCTTCACCAGGTTTCCTGTGCTCCACAAGCCTGTAACAGTGGTGATTCCAAACAGCATCCCTTGGCACTGAGTGCTGTTAATGATTCTCTGCTTGAACTGGTGGAAAGTCAGGGAGCAGTGGGATGGAGAGAAGTGCAGGTACGAGTCGTTATCCAAAGGGTGTACTGTTTGCCTGCAAGAGAAGGGTACAGAACCCACACTCAAGGAAACAAGCCTCTTCGTGCAACGCCCGCCGCGAATTCAGATCCACCAAATGTTAGGTGAGTAATCAGATGCATGGGAATTTTTTTGTTGAGGCTGTGATGTATGAGAAACCAAAGAGGAGTAAGTTCACTGACTCAAGAAATGTCATTCTTAGTTGTCAGCTCGTGGAGAATAAGCACACTCAGCAAGGAAGGCATGAGGCTCTTGATGGGAGTGGTGTAGTTCTTTAATAGGTGTAGTGTGACACAGAAGTAGTCCTGCCCAGAGAAAGGAAGGATCTGTTTATAGTTTTATGTCATCAACGGATGACAGTAACACTGAAAATGAATTAATGAGAAGTTAATTGAGAATATCATATACTGTTCCTTGAGTTTCACAGAATAGTTGTTACATCCCATTTGCCTATTTCAGTCTCTGGTATGCTCTTCTAGTAAGCTCGTGCAGTGGTCTTTTGAAACAAAAACGAAATACATAGAGAGACACAGAAATGAAAGGCTTTTCTATAATGAGGATTTTGCACAGATGCTCTTGGAGAAACATAGGTGTATGCTTCCATTGTGAAGTCACTGGAAAAAGATCCTGTTGACTTCTGGAAATCTGAATGCAATAGCAGTTAAGATTCCTCTCCAGTAAAAAGTGTTGTGGTGTCAAAACATAACCAGCAATGCAGAAACATTACACGCAACCCCCACGGAACATACAGCTTTCAACCAGTTGTTTTAGCCTCTTATGTTTTAGTCTTTGCATCATAACACTGTTCTGTTTACAGTGAAGGAACTCAAGAATTGGACCTTGTTTTCTTAAATACAAAAGATATGGCAAACCGTTTTCCTTTCTGACCCATACTGAACTATTGAATTCTTTCCTTCTTCTTTTATGATCCTCAAGGTTTCAGACCAAAGACTGATTTCAGTCTTTCTCAGCAATCCTGGGTCTGAGATAGCTGTGTCTGTTACTGCTTTTTCTGCCTTTAGTTTTGTACTAACTTTTGGTTCATGCTGGCTTAAAATTTTGAAAGGTAAGATGTATCAGATTTTATTTGCACTCAGGAAGTTCATTAAAGTGAGTTATTGTGGCAGAGCTTGTATTAAGGTTCAAGTTCAGCCTTTCAGGACATAAATAAACATTCTTCTTGCAGAGTTTGGGACTTGAATGGAGATGTGCAATTAGTTTAACAGGTCATATTGAGAACTCTCCAGATGTAATTTGCAATAGACTTGAAAAGGTTTCTTCAAAGTTTTGAAGAATTTGAGTTCCTCTAAGCCACCCTGCAGGTAGATAGTGGTGTCCTCAATGGTCCTTCTTCTTAAGTTTTTGAAATACTAGAATTCTCTCAATTCTTGCTACCTTGTAAGCCACTGGGTAATTTACAGCATTCATTGATCAATAAAATTCCTCCAGAAAGAACTTTGGAAGATTATTCTTTCCTAAAATACAAGCTTGGTCATCACCCACAGGAAAGGAATTATGAACAGCCTTGTCCCCAGCATTTTTAGGAGCTCTTTTACATATAATAGTTACATTGAACATTATTTTTTTAAAGTAATTGTTGTATCCTGTTGTCTGGACTCTTTGCTTTGTATTTAATTCATTCTTACTATAACATATATATTTTTTAAAAAGTACTTCATCAGCCCACATCAATATGTGGTTTTGAGGACAGTACTCCTCCGTGTAGATTTTCTTCCAGAGGGCTACATTTGATCACATGTCAGGGCAGCTGACAGACAGTTATTCAACCTGATTTTTTAATTTCCAACTCTTAACCAAAAGTACGCTTAACTTGCAGTCACACAGTTTGAGGTAGTTAACCTGCGTAAGCCCACACCCTTCACAAGAATTGGTTGGAAGAAAACAGAAATCTCAGATTGCACTTCTTATGTCAAACATGAAATAGAAATAAAATTGAAAATGAGAGCTTGTTGCTTCTACGTACATGCTGCAGCTGGGTATTCTCATGTGCAGTGTTAAGCTGGTCTCTAAAAAGTTCCTCAAATTTCATAGCCATCTCGGCTCAGAAAACAGCTTGTTTGTTGTTCACAACTATCAGACTGCGTTTTGGATCCTGAATCAAAAAAAACAACCCACTTTCTCCTTTGCAAAGAGGAGAACTAACACTTCTTTTACAGACAGAGGAATGAAAAACACCTCTTGCTGCTTTATCAGCTGCTATTTCCATGGCTGATAAACATCCACATGAGACCTCTCCTCTACCAAAAATGTCTGTGTCTGTCACCTGATAGTGAGCAAAAGGGTCCAACGCCCTCTGGCAGTCCTTTGAACCAACTGATGGCTTATTCTTTTGTAACTAAAAAACCCTATTTTTTCCTTTTTAAACTTCTTTCTGTTAAGTAAAACTGCCACGAAAACAAGGGTTTGTATTTTATGAGGCAAGATGAGTTCGATTATTCATTGTTTCATAAACAAAAACGTCTAATTATATATCAATGTAGTTTAATACCTAATTGACTAGTATTTTAAACAGACTGGTCTATTGCATATCTTTTTTTGTAGCACACCACAATAACCTAGATGCTGTTGTCACAGGGAAGCATAAAAACGGCCACAATAAGCTGAAAAGAAGCATGAAATTAAACGTGGAGTAAGGGAAGTGATGTATTTGGTTCAAGGCATCCAGTTTCTAATAAGAGAGTGGCAAATTGTGGGAGAAACCTCAGTTTTGATTGTAAGGAAATGGATTGATTTAATTGATTTAAACTAACTCTTGTGAAACAGAGAAACTATGGGGCTGCTTATATGCATCTAGCATTTATTATTCATAAATACATGTGTGGGATATGGCCTTTCACTGATAGACAAAGGGATATGTTTGAAGGGTTTAAATTTGCTCAGATCAGCTGAAGTATTCAAAGCATTTTCCAAGGATGCTGAGAAATCTTTGCAGGGACTGAGGAGTTCTCTGGCTTCTGTTGTCCATAAATTGGATCCACATTCCCTGTATTATTGTTGAAATATTTGCC
Organism: Picathartes gymnocephalus; assembly: GCA_013390045.1. NCBI lineage: Eukaryota > Metazoa > Chordata > Aves > Passeriformes > Picathartidae > Picathartes > Picathartes gymnocephalus. The sequence goes on from WEKY01021910.1 coordinate 62,032, forward strand.
TTTTCCCCCATAACTAACTGCTCTTGCAAATGGACTTTTCATGCTGAAGGATTTTCTTGGGGGAAGAAAGAAAAAAACAGAAGAAAATACAACTCGCTGTGACTGTCTGCCCATTTCCAGCATTCCTGGCATACTTTTTGCTGCCTTTTCCCCTCTGATGGCAGAGAGATACTTTTGTTAATGACACAACACATGTTTGTCTAAACCCAATTGTTTTGATTCTTTTTTCAAAATGTCCTGGCTTACAAGCACGAGGATCCCAAAGAGACTCCTGTCAACCTGAGGAGCTCACTGGCGCAGAGGTGTCTGACTCACTGCGTCGGCCTTGTACTTTGTGTTCCTGGGATAAAGCAGTGTATAATTTGGATTTTGCTCCTGCCAGTATCTGTTTGTTTTGAGCAGGCCACGTGAGTTTAGTAAAAAATAGAGCTGGTCAGTTTTGTGCCTTAAAGGACAGGGCTGGTTGTGTGGTTGTCAGTGTAACTAAAATAGATGCATTTTTAGGACTATTAGGCAGTTAAACTGGTCAGAGCACTTGGAGGATTTGTGTGAGGAGGCTGGACAGAAAAGGGTGTTGTCATGAAGGAAGAGCTAACCACTGCTGGTAGAAAACAATGCTAGCTATAGCTGTGAATCCACACTTTAAAATCTGTGGGTGACTAGACAAATTTTCCATTCACTTCTCTTGGCATGTTTCAACCTATTTCCTACCTGAACAAAGCCTGCTATAGCTTTCTATTCCAAGAACAAAAGAAAGACCATACATTTACTTTAAAAATTAGTGTGATCTGCATCTCCGCACTAGTCATCTGTAGTTCTTTCAGTTTTGCTCTTTATTTTGTTTTCCGTTTGCCAGATCATAGAGCAATGGAAAAGTCTGCCACCATGCAAGCAGGACCCTTGGGGAGCAAAATATTTAGAAGAGCTGAGGATTTGTTTGAGTGGCTGGAAGAAATAGAAGTGAGGAAAATCACATTTCTCTTTCTGTGCAGGCCCAAAGAAACATGATAGTCAGTTGCTGTAATTCATTGTGGTCTAGCAAGTTGTTGCAAGTTTCTGAGTAGTCTGTTCATATGTAATTCTTTGTAAAACAGTTTTATTGGCAAGTGACAATCCTGTAGAACTAATTAATTTCTAAGTTGGATTTCCTTTTTTCCCCTCTTTTTCTTCATCCAGTGATCTTTGCTGTTTATCTTAACAGAAATCTAGTCAATGGGTTAACCTGTCTGGCAACAGGCACGACTAAAAGTTGAATGTCAGATAATGCAACTAGCCTTCCAAGGAGATGGATTAATACATTGAAAAGTTGTCCCTCTGTATGGAAAACCAACCTTAAGTTTTAGAAAGCACATTGAAATAACAACAACAACATAAAAAACTCTGGGTGTATTCTTATTTGAAAAGAGCCCAGATTGGAAAGGACTGTCGTGAAAGATCCATGTTCACAGATGCTAACATCTGTCAGAATGTTTTTTGTGGCTGACTTAAATCTGTTTACAGCATTCCATTTGTTTTTTGTGTTTTTTTTTTCAACAAAACATTTTACATGGAATGATCATAAATGCAAGTTTTTAAAAATTACATTATGTTTCTGGGATGTAATTTTTCAAGTGGAAGATAAACAGGAAATAAGTAACTGAAATGCAGTAGAGAGTACTCCATAAACTAAAAGGTTTCTCTATTTTGCCCCTTTTCAAATCCTACTCCGAAGTGAAGATTTGGTGCTCTTAATATTCTTGCAAAGTAGTCTAATTGCTACTTGACAGACTTATAATAATTCTCCTAATAGCTGTGGTTCAAGCTCTAGTAACTGGTTTCTGCTTTGAAGTCTCTCTCTCTCTTTTTTTTTCCTTCTTTTATTCACAGTAAAGACTCCCTGACACTTGAATTATTCCCTTTTGCCTCCACCCTGCTCTATTTGTAATTCTCAAACTGGAGCTTCCAAAACAGAGAGTAAGAACAAAAGACTGTTGGAAAAACAACTTTAGTATCACACTGTCCAACTAATACTTTAAATTGTCTTATATAGTTAACGCTGTAGCTTCCCCAGGCTGTTGTCAGGATAGCCCTGAAAGTCTGTTTTCCCTACTGCTGATGCTGCAGACAAGTAGATGGAACTTGGGCTACTTCCAGTGCCACCATAGTACAACAATTTGTTAATTTGACATTGCCGTTTATTTTTCAGTGCTAAATATTTACATAATCTTATTCTGTCCAAGGGCAAGGTGAAAGTACTGTTATCTGATATACTCTGTACAAATAATAAAAAAAAAAGGACCCCTCAATGTACACCAGCGTTTTTCGTCCCTGTGCTGGGAATAGGCAATTAAACAATTGGCTGTTTTTTAAAATAGGGCAGTGATAAAAAATGCTGGTACAGAAAAGAGACTCAAGAAGACGATAGCCAGCACAGACCACAAGTGTGACAGAGATTCAGTCTCCTTGGAAAGCAAATGGACAGGAATAGAAACCGGCTATTAGATGGCCAATACTGTGTGTGCAGGCTCCTGTATGCATCTAGCAAAAAAAGAGACACTGGTTTCTTTATTTCCTCCATAATCAAGTAAGCACCCGTGTGCTCACAGAAGACAGTCGCACACCCCAAGCCTTTTTTTTGGTCAGGCAGGAGGAGTAGCTCTATTAACTGATGTATTCCCCATGATAGAGAAATTGTAGAGATACCTGAGTAGCACAGAGAGACAGGTAAGTGCTGTAGAAGGAGCATTATGTCGAGCTGTGTTCCCCACCGCTTGCCTTGTAACCATACCATTTCACACCTGCCACCTCTGATGATCACATGCAGGGCTTTAGGGAGCTGGGGCAGCTCTATCGCACCTGAACACCTCATTTCCCACTCCCCTTTGCTTCATGGCTATATGCACTCAACTGGTTGCTTCTGAGGGACTGTGTAAATGGTGGGAATGGGAAGAGTGATGTGGTCCCTGTACATTATCCTACAGTAGAGACCAGTCTAGGGAGAAGAAAGCAAACAATTTGAAAACATAATTTGTCAGCCCTAGAGCCACAGTCAAGGTATGTGCTGTTGTACATTGCATTGTTTCAAATAAGAATAGTAATTTTCCAGCACCTGTTATTTTTCAAGAATTATTGTAAGATGGCCTACGTAAAAGGTATGGAATCTTACCCTTGGCTGTGAACTTTCTTCCCCCTGAATTTTTATATCTCTGTAAGTTATGTGGTTGACAGAACTGAGAGCAGAAATCTTCCATGTGTGTTTTACACCTCTAAATTTCACTGACTATATGACTTCCTGGAGGAAGTGTTAAAGTTGTGCTGAAGCTCTCAGAAACCTTTGTAAAACTCAGATTGTGAGATTGTGTCTCTGGAATTTGTTTTCCTTCTACCATTGTACCCATAGGCAAGAACCATGAGCAGTGATAAATGCTATAAATGCCTGGATGGAGGTGAGCTAGCAGTTGGGAAGAGAATTTTAACCACCTGAATATTGCATGGAATTTCTTTGCCACTTGGGCAGGTAAACAGTCTTTGTATGCATAGCCTTAAGTATCTGCAGAGGTAGTGCACATGCAGAAAAACATCAGCACAGATTTTATGTAATGGCAATTTTCCAAAATGGAAGATCCTTAGAAATAACTTTCTATCATCAGCTTTGTAAAAGCTTCTGTTGCATATAACATATATCAATAGTCCTTGGAAAAGTATTACAAACATACTCTTTTGGGGAAAAGGAGATCTTGAGCCTCAAAGAGTCAGGAGTACAGAGTTCTGTGCAGATTATGGACACACTCTATTAAGACAAGACAGACTTTGAAAGGGACAGTATTGCTGAAACACAGGCCTGGACAGCTATATTTTAAGCTCTTCTACACTTTCTTTTATACAATGCAAATGTGAAGATACAGCAAGCAATGCAAGTAAAACAAAGCTTCTCAGAGAAGACAATTAGTTCTTTCAGTAAGCATTGTGATTTAAAATTGGTGTGTAAGTTATAAATGTAACAAGGTCATCTTATGTTCGTTTGCCAGTCCTGACTGGTGGCTGCTGGTTTTGTTTCATTTCTCACAGCCAAAGGCAGTCAGCAGCATCACACTGTGTAGGGATCTGCTGTGCTGAAATCCTCAAACTCATTTCAGTTAATGCTTCAACTCCCTCTTTGACTAAAGGGCACTTCACAGGATTTGGAGAAGAACATGCTCCTCAAATTGGAAAACTGATGAGCAAAGGCCTCGGATGAACTTACTGTATATTACACTTCACAGTGTTAGGGTTTGAGTGGGTTGGCAGTTAAGAGAAATTGAGTTATTTTATAATTTTAGTCTTACAATGAGAAAAAAAGGAATGATTTAACTGATACATTCTGCCTGATATATGTTCAAAATGGTTTTGTAACACACTGAATTTAGGTACTTGATTGGAGGTGTGTGTTTGACTGCAGTGTGGACTCCTCTGGACAACATGCTTTACATGTGCCTAAGGCTAGGAGTGAATGCAAAGTGTACTTCAGAAATGTTTCACATTTGACAGGCTGAGACAGTTGGGGCTGTTCAGCCTGGAGAAGAGAAAGCTCCAGGGAAGAACTTAGAGTGCCTTCCAGGACATAAAGAGGCCTTGCAGGAAGGCTGAAGAGGGACTTTTTACAAGGGCGTGTAGTGATAGGACAAGGGAGAATGACCTTAAGCTGAAGGAGTGTGGGTTTAGATTAGATATTAGGAGAAAATTCTTTACTGTAAGGGTGCTGAGACACTGAAACAGGTTGCCCAGAAAGATTGTGGATGCCTCCTCCCTGGAAGTGTTCAGAGCTGGTTTGGATGGAGCTCTGAATAACCTGATCTGCTGAATGCTGTGGATTTCCTCTCTGAGGCAGCAGCTTTCCCCACTATTGAATTCAAATGTGATCTAGTCATGACAACTACAGATGTTCTTGTCTTTGTCTTATAACAATGGGATTATGCATTTTCCACTGCCTCTGAACAAATGCCAACATTTGTAAATTCTGTTTGACATGAGGAAAAATGTGCAAGGAAATTAATTTGATTGGAACAAGTTATGTCACATCTTCAATATGGAACTATAAATTAACTGGCTGTATTAACATAATGTAAGTGGGAAGTGGAAGACATTGTTACCAAAGACACTCGGTGCCTAATCTTTCTAAAAGTGTTTTTAATGTCTTTATTTCCATTTAATTTAATGGTAAGTGGATATTTCCTTTCCAAGGGAGCTGAAAACTGCCAAAACTTTCTTGCTGCAGCTTGGGCTGTTTAGTCATGATTAAAAATATCTGAGTTAGGAGCTCATCTATACCTTGGTGCTTCTGTGTATCTGAGTCACCATTTGCATTTAAGAAATTAGTTGGAAATCAGCTTATATGTACAAGGAGAAGGGGGAGAATTCAAAGCAAAAAGAGGTGTCACATCTGGTTTAGAGGTTGCAACTTCAGTAAGTCAACAAATTGCAGTCGGATAATTTCTTTTTAAATGCTTGCACCTCATAGGATAACATCTGTATGGTAGATTTAGGAAACTCCTGCGTAGGCAAATGGGTTGCATTCTGTGATTTGTTTGATCCCTGCTGAATATACAGAAGCTGCATGTGGGGGTGATCTGCCTGTTTGCAGTTGCTATTTGGGTAGTGCAAATCAGAAGAAATTAAAAAGTCATGTATTGAACAAAATAATGAAAAAGATGAAACATGATATTTGGAAAGAAGACTTTTTTATTTTTTAAGATAAATGTACTTTTGGATATTCCTAAACTTTTTCAATGAAGAACCTCAAATTTCCTGATCAGCCTTGTATATAAATGGATTTCCATTATAAAAATGAAAATGAAAACTAAAAGCTAGTTATGATTCTTACGTACTGATTCAGGCTTGTGATTAGCCTAGCATACTGGATAGCAAGCCAACATGCTTGGCCTCCCTGCAAACACCTGAAGGGTTTGTCTCTGTCTGAGGTCACCTGCTGAAATCCATAGAAGCTGATGGTGGCAAAGTAACTGCTTTCACGATAAAACCAACTATTTTAAGAGTGCAGATAAATAGTCCAATAGTCAAATAATAATGGAGATTTTGTGTGTGCACAGTGTGGATTGGTAAAAATTGCTGATTGTTGTAGCACTCGAGTATCCTGATGTTTTGGTCTCATTTTGCAAGTCTTAGTTCCATGGAGTAGAAATATATGCTTTTTTCCTTTTCTCTATATGTCCTAGATAAACCTGAGTCTCTTTCCCTTTTTTTCTGCAATTTAGTTTTGTATTTGGCACAACAAAAACGTAAGTACTGTAGTAAGTTTTGAGAGCACGCAGAACTCCCAGGCATAAAGTGTTGTTCCTCTGCTCCTTCTGTGTCACTGCCTGCGTTATTTATTACAGCTGAATCTGTGACAGCACAGCAAAGTGACATTACACCAAAAGGCAGGGATCTCTGTTAGAGTCGGGCTGTGTTCAGCGTCAGCGCAGGCTGACACTTTCTGCCCGTGGGTCAGTCCCTGGGTGAACAGACGTTTCCTGCCTTGATGCAAGCCCTCCCTGGAAGGCCGGGGTTGCGGGAGGGCACGCGGTGCGTCTCTCCCCCCGCATCCCCCCGCGCCTCTCCGCACACGCTGTTCGGTAAACAAACGCGGCAGGACCGGAGCCGGCTGGTTCAGAGCAGCCCGTTCATTCACACAGACCTCTTGGAAAGCGCTGCCTTTGCGCAGCCCTGACGTACGCGCTGAGGGAAGTGGAGAAGTTAGTATTTATGTTTTCATTAATGCTTTTTATAGCTGCGAGCCAGCTGCAGCTAGTTAGCATTAGCCTAGGACATCTATTAGCGTGCAGACCTCTTACGCAGGATAAAGGGCTTCTGATGGAAACAGAGTTGTTACTCATGGTACTCCCGGCTGCGTGTTTACATGAAGGCTGTTTGTGCTGACATAGGAGATATATATATATATATATATAAGAACAGCATGCACCTATCTAACGAGCAAGTTTTCCAGGATTCAAGAGGATTTTGTATACAAACTTTTTAGTGTAGCAAATTTGCATCTCTAAATGGCATATTGCTTGCTTAAAAACTATTCTACTTAAATAATGCTCTGCAGGTATGCAGATGCTAAAATTATTTTGTGTTTGCCTTTTAGGATATATTGTGAATAAGCAGTATTCCTGCAAGTCTTGAACACACCAGTTTGGACTGTTTAAGTTTTTGCTATGAATGATGTAAGTGACTGGCAGTAGCACAGGGTGAATTGGACCTAAGGGTTTGGTCTAGAGAAATTGATGGCTCAGCTATCCTTCTCTTGTTTCTCCCAGTTTCTGCTTTTACGATTTTTTTCCCCCTCTCTTCTTCTGGAAGCTAGTTAGTCAGGAGGGTATTTTAAAATAATTAACAAAAGCAACTGCAAAACAGAGAATGAGGAAGGCACGAAAAGTTTTGTTTTTAGAGCTACAGTATGACAAGCACCGTGGTCTCTGGTATTTGCATCAATAAGACAATTTCCTTTCCTGGTCAGTCAGTGTTCCCCTTACAATTCTGACACCTCCATTCATCCAGGCAATCACAGAGATGCCTAAAGAAAAGTAGGAAATTTTGTCTATGCTTTGCATTTCTGTAGAAGGTGTGGAATTAACTTGGTGCATTCTCACAGATAATTTAGTCCTTCTAATTGTTAAGGCTTTGGAATGGAAAGTTGCAGCACTGACTTCCCTCTCAAGTAGTTTTCTTCTTAGGAAGGTAGATTGTACTGAAGACCATCATCTCCATTCCTCTTCTTCCCAGATCTTTCGCTGCTACTTGCAGTGTGTTTTACGGAGAGAGAAGATTCCTTCGCCATTGTAAAACGACCTCAGCGTGAATTTCTACTCCTCTTATCTTTGTCACAGTCCCACCAGTTGTCAGTGAAGAACTCTTTTCAGTCAAGGGGAATTCAAAAAGTTCTTTGTAAAAAGCTTTGTTTGCCTCTTTAAGCCTAACCTCATGAAAGTGTTGATTACATCAGCCATCATCATGTCAGAACTATACCTTTATGGTTCACAAAAAGAAGCTTTATAGTGCTCTTCTTTTTCATCTGCACAACAGAATGTGTATGTGAAACTGCTGAGTAGCCCCACATGCCTGTGTCAACTCACATGGTTGAACTATAGTCTTACCAAGACAAAAAGTCGGGTTATCTCCCAAAATTGAATCACTTCTAATCTTCTGTTCAGATAAATTTCCTCCACCCATCCATTTAGGTACACCGCCCTTAATGATCCACTTGAGAAGAATGTGACAGGCTCTTGAAAGCCCTCTGAGGCTGTGGAAGCACAGCTCATGAATTATGCGTGTTCAGTGCCTACAGCCTTAACCTCAAAATACAGGTGGGAAAACTTATGTCGGCAGTATCTAGACTTCCCTACAGATCATGTCTGTGATTTGGTTCTCTTTTGCCTTTACAAATGTGGTCAAGGCTCAGTTCGTTCTAATTTCAAAGTCAGCTGGTCTTTTGAGGACCAGAAGAACAATTTCTTACTCGGCAAATTCAAGCTTTAATGTGCTCACATTCTTCCCTTTAATGCAAAACAGCAAAATTGTGCTGGAATGTTTTGCACCATTCGGCAAATCTGGTGGAAACTTGGTCGGTGTGATCTGATAGAAAACTTTTTTGTTCATTTTTACTATTCTACTAAATGCTTCCTAAGCGTTTGGGGTTTTTTTCTGCAGAAGGAAATGACCTATGTGGTGTCATCACATGCTGGCCTTCGGGCTTGTTTTGGACTTACTGTTCAGCCGTTCAGGGTCCTTGCTCATTTGTTCCTCATGCTTTTGTGACTGAAACAAAAACCTCTGCGCGAGAACTTAGTTGGAGGAATGTGGATAATTGGGAAAAGCAGTTTTACCCAACCAAGTTTTCCCACAAAGATGGCTGGGACAAGCAGCACCGTGCTGCTGGCTCTGGGTGTTGTGGTCACAGATCATTGTGCCAGATACTGTATAGACCGTGTAGCCTAAAAAGCAATGTTTTTTCTCCTCCAAACATCTGGCAAAGGTGTTTTTAGTGCTTTCTCAAAGTTCATACTTCTGTGTCATCTAACTCAACACAGCCAAATTTAACATGGCTGGGTCCTGACTGCCCAGTCCTTTCCCCGAGTCAGTTGCCAGTTGTCTTTAATTGTTGGTTTTAATTTATGGCTAGTTTTTCCAACATGTAAGGAACATGTACTTGAGGGCAAGGAGGCATTTTTAACCATGGCAAGGCACCTGGTTACAGCATGGATTTTCTCATTCCTCAAATGCAGTGATAGTCTAGGATAGCACATAATTGTGTCCTGTAACTGAGTGAAATAATTTTTACTAAATCTGGCAGGAGATTTTTCACTTATTTTTTGGATGGATTTTTCCAGTTGCTTGAGGATGGTCTTTCTCTTGTGTGTTCTGTCCATAGGATCCTAATGAGGCACATGATATGTGGGAGGCATGGATAAGAGAGAGATAAAGCTGTAATTTCTGTCATCAGGCAGTACTGGGTTGACAACTACTAATTTTATCTAATCTCTTCACCATATACCTTACTCCTTATGCTGAGTAATTGCCAGAAACTCCCTTCTTTGGCCCCTTTGCAAAACATTTAATGCATATTTTCTCTCTCTGTATGTGTCTGTATTATGTTAGTGTATTTAATATCTGAGAAAAAATTGTTTTGCATGCTTGAAAAAAAGAAATTTTTGTCTTGGCATTCAGATGTACAAATGGAATGAATGCTGAAGAAGAGGGAGCTTTTAGGAGGTATTGGAATTGGAGACCTTGTTTGGTGTGTTTTGGAAGTCCATCCATACACAGTACAATTCACTACAGTAAAGATAAGACAACAGAAAAAATTAACAGTGATTTCTGTAGATTATCTACATGGCCTGTTGTTCTTCTCTCACACACACACGCATTTGTTTCATCCATCTGCTGAAATTTGCTAAAAGCATGTGAGCAGTCTAAACAAGCTGCTGCATAGCTCATGTGCCCAGTGTGATGGGACATGAACCTGGTTAAGGTTTCTAGACATTCTCTGATAATTGGTATATGTGCCTTATGGAAAAAGAATGAAAAAAAAATTATTCATATGTTGCTATTTACCAGTAACAATTTTTCATTTCTGTTTTTATTTGGAAGTGCTGAGTTAAGATTTCAGATTAGTCTGAATTGATGGTCTCTGCTAGGATTAAAGTTACAGTGTCTATAAACCAATTGTCACTTTATGGTTGAACATGGAAAACTGTCAAATAGAAACATGTTATATCCCAATGACAGACAATGTCTGAACTACTCCCTTTCCCCTCTACCTCCCAGTTATCAGTGACTTTTAACTACCATTTTCCTTCACCAGTTAAGTCCCATTTTCTCAATCACCCACATTTAAACTCTAAAAACTCAGATGTTTTGTTCTCAGCAGTACTTCTAGTGTGACTGTCTTCTTGCTATTAGTCAGACTCAGGTTTTCTTCATCCTATTGTGAAGAAAATGTTGGCTGACCAGTCGGTTTTCCAAGTGGAGAAGGAGGGGAGGGAAGGCAAGATTGGAGGAGAGTTTCCATACCGGGCACTTTAGGTCAAGCATGAATGTACAGAAAGGTGTTGAAATCTTGGGAGAAGTTGTAGGCAGTAAGTGAGAGTGATGGTCTTGTTGGGCAGCTTCCCATGGGAGTTGGCAGGATGGTGATTTGTGAAAGATGTGTGGGGTTAATTCTTTTAATGAGCAAGTGCTCAACTACTCTTCCAGTCGCTGGCTCTCCTGGCTTGTGTCTGCTAAACTATCCAGCAGGGAAGTGGGAAAACAAAAAAGAAATCCAAAGCAAGCCCTTTTTATCATGAAGTTATGACAATTTTAATTTTCAACATAGTTCTGAAAATTCAGAACCTTCAACCCATGCCCGCCACTTCCTTCCTCCACTACCCCAGCAATGCAGAAAAATGCAGATAATCACAGTTTCCCTCTTTGCTGAGGCTTACCTGTATGCAAATACGGAGGAGATGAATGCCAAATACGTGGGGTGCACATTTAAACTCTGGTGATTTCCCACAGTAAAACTATTTTGTTATGCTCATCTGAAGGAATTTTAGTTTAGTTAGGGATTAGTAACAGAAACCTGTTCAGTGGTATCTTGTCCAGTATTTTTCCCACCAAATGATTTCTTGAGTTACCTTTCATATTCTGCTCTTGGTCTAGGGACTAAGAGTTCTCTATTCATCTTCTTAGCAGCAGCACTCAGTGGGTATCACACACTTCCTGGCAACCCCTCTGCTTCTGAGAGGTGGGAGAGAGGGAAGACCACCAGAGCGTGCTTGTGGAGAAGGCAGGAATGCCAGTGCTGCAGGGGAGTGGAGAAGCAGAGGGGATGTTTGGGTGGGGGCCAGGGTGGCTGTGGGGAAACGTGACCCCATGGGAGACTGCTCTGCTGGCAGGGCTGAGCTTTATGCGCAGGCATGGAGCGGGAGCCCAGAGAACATGTGGCTCCTGCTGTTGCTGAACCCCATCCTGCCAAGTCTCCATGGAGGCCTCCAGAATGGGTTCAGTAGCTTCTGGCAGCCAGGGGCTCTCTGCATTGCTCATTTGTCCTTTGGCTAGAGCTTGCAAAGCACAGCTCCATCAACAGTTTATCACATGCTCTGCTCTTCTCCCTGAAGCTCTCCAGTAGCACATGCCCTTTCTCCTTTCCCCTACTTTGTGCACTGCTTAGTGTGTGACCTGCTATTTCAGAATACCCTAAGTTTGCTTGGCTTCTTACAGCATGTAAATGCACTCCCTTCCCAAAGAACTAAAAATCTCTCCTTTTTAAGACCTGACAGTTAAGGTGATTACAAAATAGCTTGAGACAGAATGAATTCGAGTTACATCACTGGGACCATGCAATGTCTCAGCAAAGACTAATTCTGCTCACTGTGAAGTGTTTGAAAGCATGTGTAGTGTTTGTGAGCTGCAAGCAACCCCTGCCTGTAGGTAGCCTGATATTTTCCACTATGAAAAATTCTTGTGACCTTTTATTTGCAAAGCTGTTTCAACTCCATTGTTTGCTGTAGACGTTTGATGTTCAGAGGGGAATGCCCTCGAGGTGGGAAAATGCCTTGTTTTCTTTGGCAGCAGCTACAGCTGACTCTACCATGGAGACAGTTGGGGTTGGAAAGGGAGGAGGGGGAGAGAGATAAAGGATAGACTTTCCTCCTCCAGCCTGAGAGGTTCATGCCACCCCGGGCAGGAAATATTTCAAGATGTGGGACAGAGAGCTGAAGTAAAGCTGTTTCCAAGCCATCCTCCCAAGAAGAGCATAAACCACACTGTTCCAGCTCCCTCTGAGGGCATCACATGACACTTTCCATATGTGTGAAGCAACTGGTGGGTGGCACTTACCTGTAGCCTGACCCAGGGCTGACAGAATTCCTCTTGCTTACCCAACAGTGGGACTCAAATGTCCTCTGATTCAAACGTCTGCTCAAGCTGTGGGCCTGCTAATACAAATAGACATTCTTTAACCATATGTTGAGAGGCACAGGTGCAAAATACTCAAAAGATATGTAATACCAGATTTCTGCAGAATATATATGTGCTGAAAACTGAATATGTCATCTGTTGATTGCAGAGTACTTAACCTTATCACCTTCAGATTCTGAACAGGAGGGTTTAGTAAATTTTGTCTATATCTGCTTGTGAATTATAAATAATAAAAAAAACAAATCCACAAGAACACAACTTAAAATGTCTGTGGGTTTATATATATGTTTTTTTGAATGAATGATACATATAAACTCTGTGTTTACTCTTTCTAGGCCCAAGTTTTTTCCCAGAGCAGCACAGCCTCTTGCACTTCTGATTTTTTGGATCAGGCTGTTCTTTTTTTCCATTTTCTACTGTTTCATCAGCCATAAATTTCTGTTTTCACAGCATAAACTTGACATCTCTATACTAGTTTGTAGCCAGTATAGATTTATTAATGGACTTTAAAGTCTTACCTTTCTCTCTCTCTCTCTCCCCTGCTCGGTGTTATACAATAGAAAGAGATGAATATTGCTAAATAGTTACTATTTGTTTGCAGAATTGATGTGGCATGTAAAGCAAATAATTACACATACAAATAGTGCTGGTACTCGCAGCTATTTCTCCTGCATACGCACATAAGGGATTTACACACTTGTAAGGTCATATTTTGCTTACATAAACGATCTTATCTTCTTGCACCCTGTGCCGTGTGGTATTCCAAGCATTGCGGGGAACATGAAAAGTGTCAGCAGTATATACAAATCATTTAGGCATATGGCATACAGTATAGACTGGTTGCAGAGCATATAGAATAGGGCAGTACAGTGACTGGAATTTTATTCAGGAATTTGTATGTCTTTTGATTTTTTCCACATTTAAAGTAGTTTGTTCATTCAGGGTGGATAAAAGTTTCCTCTGAACAGTTAAGTGAGCTGGGCTAAGAAGGTGCTTCTCTGAAAGGATCTGAGAAATTAAAAAGAACCCCAAAAAGTAGCATTGGAGGAGGGAAGAGAGTTAAGGAATGTTGGGCAATATAGGACCACTTTTTAAGGAGTTCTGCTTGAACTGAAACACTGCAGAAGTCACTGACACTCTCCCTGAGGTGAGACCAGAGGGTGGGTTTGGGACCAGCATCTCCTATTCACCCTGTGGGGAAAATGTAGAGAGAACACTCTGGTTCTTGGATCTCATAGGAAAATAAATCCCAGAATGTGTTAATCTAGGGGGAGTGGGAAAGGAAGGATAGGAAGGATATGTGGGAAAAGAAGAGGAGGAGATGAACATTCATCTTATTTATTGTGGTTGTAAAGGTGTGCCTAGGATTGGTTGATGGGGATTGGATTAGGTGGTAATTGAGTAACAATTAATTAATCAGTTAATCATTAATTCTGACCAGATAATAAGGGAGGGTAGGAGAAACTGTGTTTAAACAAAGGTGGTTTTAGTTGAGTGCAATTATCTATTACTTAAGGGGGCTGGAGGGAGGGGGCAACTGGACATTGCCATCTTTGTCAAGAAATCCTTCAAACACCAATTTAGCCATTTTTTCATAGTGCATTGATCCAAGATTTGACCCTGCTTCCTTTTTGTCCCATCAGCTACTCTCTTAGAAGTTGTGTGCACCTTCATTGCTCAAGTCTGTGGGTTGCTGGGATTTTCCCACTTTAAAAACACATCTCTCCATGATACTCTCTTAAGTTAATACAAACCACTGGCAAAGAGCAGTAATTCTTTATAAGTAACTGAACCCTCTCTTGAATAAAAGAACATTTTAAGCTTATCTAGGTATGTTACAAGTGAAGATACTTTTCTCTTACCAAAAAAAAAAAAACAACCAAGAAACAAACTCTTTATCATATAGAGATTTTTAAGTCTTGATTGTATTATCAGGGTCTTTTTACTTTCTTCATATTTTTGCTTGTAATTCTGCTGAAAAATCTTGATGTTACTGATGGAATGACAAAATACAGGAATTAAAGTAATTGCATTAAGGGAATACTGAAAAAAAGTCTCATAATTCAGTTTCTCCTGCTATAAAGACTTACACATTGCTTCTTCTTTAAGATAGCATAATACAAAAACATTAAGCATTTCTGATGGTATTTAAACTATCTGGTGAATGTTTTAAACAGGTTCAGAAAAATTTGCCATTAGCTTGTTGGTATAGTCTTAGGTTGCCTTTATAAAAGAGAGGTTAGGTAAGAAACTGAGGAAAGGTACTGCTATTTGAATACTTAAAGTAATGATTCATTTACTGCTTTAAATAAATACAGGATTTTTAACTAGCATATGTTCATTTAGGTCCAGATTATTATTTATGAGTTGCTTGACATTCCAAAAACCAGTGAACAAAAGACTCCTTATACATGATTTCAAAAGGTGTGGCAATCAGGTAGGATTCTCTCTTTTGCCATGTCATAATATCATGATGTTTTGTTAGGGCATTTTACCCTTTTATTGTTTCCTAGAAGTAATATAGTAAGCCACATACAAATAACCTTTGAATTTTTAAAAAATTACTTCATTTGACTATATTTTAGATATATTAGGCAGCAGTTAACGTACTCCTGAAATTTTCAATAAACTGAAGTGGAATGCAGCATTTTATCCCTCATGAGTAAGAAACTGCAATTACTACACCAACTTTTTTAAAAATATATGGTTAATTTTTGATGTCACATACCAGCTGATAAATACTCCCAGTTTCCCTGACAGGCAGCAGGTTAACTAGTGAATAGTGAAAGAAGTATGATGCTTGAGACTTTTCAAGAAGGATCAGTAATTTAGCATAGCTCAATTCCCAGGAAAAAGTAGTTTATTCTCCTCCTGTCAATTATTTTTCAATTATTTTGTTCTCTCTTCAGAGGCCAAGCTCTAGGATGTCTTTATGCATAGCTGTGGTGACACACAGTGCTTTGAAACTAATTCTGATAAATACCTGTTGCCTGCTCCTTTGGAAGGTTAAATCTTTGGCATATTGTTCCACTGGACATCTGAGAAGCAAAATTTGCTTTATTGTTACTGACTTTTCCTTTTCCGGTGTGACACCATTATGGTGGTACCACAAGGAGAACTCTTGTAGATGTTTGCATGACATTTCAGGAAAACATACACCCGAGGTTTTGCTATACTGATGGTGCCCGAGATTATTTTTGAGCTACATTGGAGAGTTTGTAGGAAATTCCATCAAATACTGGAAGTACTAATAAAACCTTGGCCTTACCACAATCGTGATAAAATTGTGAAAAGCAACCTCATCTTCACAGACTGACTGGAAGGAGCTACTAGGTTGCTCTCAAAGATCTTCCCATTTAGACTCTTTGGACTTCAGTCTTGACAATTAGTGAGGGATCAAGAGAGGAACACCCTTCCTAAGAAGCCAGAAGCCACACATCATTTTATAGATACAAGGAAGAGGAGGCAATCTTCTGTATTTTCAAGAGCTAAAAATCACATGAGGTTTATAGTGCAGCAGGGGTGGTGTGCATGCCTTTGAATTTTCTCTAGAGAAAGTTTGTATCTTACTCAGTCAGAGGAGGAAGAGAGCTTTGATATCCCTGGTCCGTGTACAGTCAGGGCAGCATGTTCCTGCTTGTAGAGTTAGAGTGAAGTTCATGTGTTCTCCCTATACACGCTGGTGAAAATACATCTGATATATGTTCTTAGGTGTTCCTGTAGATTACTCAGACTTAGATAAATAAGTTGTAGTGCCGAGGGCTAAAGCCAGCAGAAATTGCACAGTGTCCGCTCAAGTCTCAGACCCCTCTACAGGACATCTTCTTTCACTGGGGTGAATAAACTGTGTTTTATATTTGTTTAAAATTCTGAAATCTTCTGCAAGCAGAACATGTTTCATATTTAGAAAGAAAATATTCAGACGTCTTCATGATTCCAAGAGTTCTTTGGAATAAGAACATTTAAAATATTGTCTCATAAACTGAATTGCAACAAACAGCTCTTAAAGGCTACTGGAGTTCAGTGAGAGGTTTGGGAAGTGACCAGTAGTTTTGTATTACATCAGGTGGTGTAACAAGTACCGTTACCTTGTGTTTTCACTTCTTCTATAAGGCTAAATCTAGGTGCAAGTGTACATAAATTACTATTACCTCCCTATAATGGGCCGGACTATTTGGATTTCCATTTCACATATCGATAACACTATCCCAATCTGAAAATAAATGTAATAGGAGCTTGTGAATGGTAAATGGCGGAGGGAAGACCGGTCTCTCAATAGTAAAAGCCCCAAGTGCCTGTCAGAAAGGAGCATAGATACCTCATTTTCTTTGCTGGATTTTGATAGTTAAAGACCACCTTCAGCATTTTGTGCAGGAGTTGCTTTTATTTTTGTTTTGCCTGCTACCTTTGTGAAAGGAAATATTTATTAATTTTTTCCCATAAATGTTTACCCGTAGCTCTCCCGAATTAAGAATGTCTCACTCTACAGGAATGTGAACTAAAAACCAAATAAAGCTTGTAGGCTTCACAACACAGTCATTCGTGCCAATGCTCTGGCCTGTGCTTAGTGATGACCCAGAGTCTGACAGTTTATATCCATTTAGTTCTTTAAAAACAGCAAACAAACATTATTTCTTTTTTTTCCCCTCCCTTTATATAAGCAAGAAAATTTGCTGGGCTTGTCAGTATCACCTTAAATAGGTACTATTTTGGTCTTTATGAAAAAAAAAATTAATTTTAATTCCTGCAAGTATGAAGTGATAAACCAAAGGAAACAGTGTCCGTAACAGTCTCATTTACCAGTTGATCTGCCTCAGTCCAAGAAAAGGAAATACTAAAATGAATATGTTCATTTGAACATAATAATTTTTCACTCTAGTGTATTTCAATAGTTGTAGATGTCACTAAAGGATCTTGAAACTTAAAACTGATTTACAAGTAAAATAGAAAATCACTACAGCGGACCATTAAATGGCATCCACATTTGAGGCTTTAGGTAAGTTGGATAAATTCAGTAAACTATATGGAAGGTACATGAGTAGAAATATGAGTCAGAAGTGTCGTTGTCAGTTGGACACTGATTGAAATTTGAGTTTGAAAGCCTGAACTTCACTTTTGAAGTTTTACATATTTGGTGGTCGTGAACTGATTCTGCTGGGGAAATCAGGTTATGTGTGTTTTTGTAGTGTGCAGTTGTAAATGCACAATGGCAAACTAAAAAGACTAAATGGACTTTAAAATATGCAAAAAGTAAACTTTTTATAGGGTTTTAAACATGTTTTCCATTAGATTGGCTTTCAGTGATTTTGAAGTGTTTCTGCTGGTACTGCTAGGTAAAGCTTACATTTTTAAATTTGCCTGTTTCTTCTGCAGTTATAAAATTAAAATGCAATATTGTTTCTAATGTTACATTGTGCGCTATCATTTGTGTAAATATTTTGTGTAAAAATTATTTTTATGAGTGTTATTCTTGCTAGAATAACAATCCCCCCAATCTGTGGGGATTCAGACCAATATTTCCATCAAAACCAAGCCAAAAGACAAATGCTTGTGGCAGGAAGATTGTGATGGATCTTCAGCCAGTGGCAGAAAGCCCATTTGTTTTTATGCTTCATCTTGGGCGTGACTAAGATGTGATCTCGCATTGGGAAATCCATGCTAAATTATTCTCTTTCTCTCTAATCTGCTTTGAAATTAATCTGACTCCATGTCTATCTCCCCAGATTTCATCACCTCAGTGAGCTGACTGTTTGCCACTACATGCCAGGGTGCCCATTCAGATGAGCTGGGACAGCTGTTTATGATGCTAAGGCAGCAAACTGATTCCAAGAAAACCCAAAATCATAAAATAGTTCGGATTGAATGGACCTTTAAAGGCCATCTAGTCCAACCACTCTGCCTTAAGCAAAGTCATACTCAACTAGATAAGGTGTTTCAGAACCTCATCGAACCTGACCTGGAGTTTTTCCAGGGATGTGGCATCTACCACTTGTATGGAAAACCTGTTGCAGTGTTTCACCACCCTCGTTGTAAAAAAAAAATTCTCCCTTACATCTGGTCTGAATCTACCCTCCTTTAATTTAAAGCCATTACCCCTTTCCCTATCACAACAAAACCTATTGAAAAATTTGTCCCCGTATTTCTTATAAGCCTCCTTTAAATATTAAAAGGCAATAAGGTCTTCCCAGAGCCTTCTCTTCCCCAGGCTGATCAATCCCAATTGTCTCAGCAGCCTGTCTTCATAGGAGAGGTGCTCCAGCCCTCTGGTCATTTCTGTAGCCCTCCTATGGACCTGCTCCAACAGGTCTCATGTCTTTCCTGTGCTGAAAACTCCAGAGCTGGATGTAGTACTCCAGGTAAATAACTTTTATTTTTGTGTCTGAGATTTGTTTGTTAAGGCAANAACTCCAGAGCTGGATGTAGTACTCCAGGTAAATAACTTTTATTTTTGTGTCTGAGATTTGTTTGTTAAGGCAAATCAATTCCCTGATCTGATTTCTTGTGCTGCCTCAAACTGGTTTTGCATCACAACTGTGAGAGAGGAGAGGGGACAGCTCAAAACTGTGGAATCAGTGGGGTAGGGCAGAAAAACTTTCATCTGGTTATCTACTTCCTGACATGAAACTGGTTTTTAGTTTGTGGATGCTAAATCAGTGGAATTTTGAGTTTGTGGATGCTAACTGAGTTGTTGATACCACCTGGAAAATAGTGATTTCAAGCCTGAAAATTCAATATGTGTGTGTGTATATATATATATATATGTATGTATATATGGTTTTGTTGGGTTTTTTTTTCCTCCGTGGATGTGTATATGCATCTACATTTGAATAAAGAAAAATGTTTAGTTTCAAATTTCGCTAATCTTGTACATTATGAAAAACACAGAATTTTATGATTTTACGGAAAAATCCTTCGGGGGACATAATTTCAAGTTGGAGAATTCAAAAATTATTTTGAAATCTACAGAGCACTGAAATGCATGCCATGAGAAGTTGGATATTTTTCTTAGCTGAATCTGGTCATTAAAAAGTTTAGTTTGTGGGGAAGTGTAGGTGGAGATGTTAATATTTCTTTCATTACTCAACTAGAAATTTGAAAACAATGTAAAAAGTTTCCTGTGTCCTGAGATTGCCTATGTTAAATTTCAGTCTTTTAATACCTCAATATTATACAAAGCAAGTAGAACATAGAAGGTAATTTTGTCTTGTTTCTAAGCAGACCAAGTATTCTGATCCTCAGCATTGCAAAGTCTGATTCCTGTTTTCTTTGAGCAGTTTTACTTAGATTAATACAGTCTTAAGTAATCAAGACAGTAGATGTTGTTCTTTCTTTTCACATGGCATTCTTCTGTGTCTTATCCCATACTGCAAACTGACCTCATCACAGATCACTGTAATTTGATTGGATTAAACAGAGGTGTTGGGAAGGACTTGGAAAGACAAAGGAAGAGCATTCCTTGGTTTCTCCTTTTGTCAGGGTTGTATTTCAGGACAACTTCTAACTAAAACTTGCTGAAGTGCACAGCTTGTGTGGAAGTTTCTTACTGTACATGAAAATGCTGATGCAGTGTGACAAATAATATTCTTGCTTTCTGGGAGCATCACTTTGTGTGCAGCTGTGATAAGACTCCAAGCTATTTTTGTGTGTTGTGTAAATACCTGGTATTTTATTTCTGCCCAGTGTAGGCTTCAGATAACTTATTTTGAAAATACTGATGATTTAATTGTTTTTCAATTTAATACTACTCAAATCAACCTGCAGGTAAGAAAACTAGGAAGTATGTAATATCCAAAGGATGCATTTCCCCCTTATTCCATTTCACCCACGGTGTTCTGAAATGGTGCAACCATTCTGCAACTGCAAATACCCAAAGTTTGAACCGCTTCTTAACTCCTAAGCAGTGGTCACAGTTAGGCAATCTTTTCTGGCAGCTTTAATAAACTGAGTCAGTAGAAGAAGAGGATCATTGTGGTAATTATCATAATGTAGCAGTTATAACAGCAGTTTCCATTTGTGTGTTTCTAAACCCAAATAAATAACGCCTTGTAGGTGCTGTTGAAGTAGACAAATTGTCCTTGTTGTTCTTCAGGTAGGCAAAAATACAGGTGATGCAGTCGGTGCTTTTCCCAAGTGTGTGTCCTTGCAGGCCAGCACCAGCACCCTCTATCTAGTTGTTGCAGTAGTTATTTGGAAATGATGAGTAGTTCCTATGACCTCATTTTGGAATAATTTCAGTGTTTCCCTCTGGCACCTGGTGGCTGCTTGCTTTCTTACTAAGGTTTATAAGCGCTGACGCTAGAGAAGTTACCCGGAGTTCCCAAGACAAATTTGCATCCATGCCTTGAGATTTCTGTTCCTCTGTTGTTGACTTGTGCCTGTAAAATAGAAAGAACTTCTCTTCACTTTCTTTTTCTACGCTGCTCAGCATAATCTTTTGTTAACTGGTCTTTTTTAGCTAGAAAACAGTATTGCCTACTAAGGAACTGTAACTGACTTCTACAAAACATTCTTGCCACTTCATCAATTGAGTGTTGTTCACATAACTGTATTTACAAAGCTGGTTAGTCCCAGCTCCTACTACTTAATAATAACAATCTAATAATAATTCAAAATTATAGGATAAAATATACAAAGAATACCCAGTTTATATAAGGGTTGTAATACATTAACACACCAGCTGTAGGATTAAAACTAGTGTCCACGTGTGGAATGAAAAAATGAGGAATACTGGGAATCTTTCACTCATACCTCATACTGAAATTTGGGTTCAGTAGGTACACAAAGGTCAGTATATGCAGTAGTGAAAAGCACATGTAGTATAGCAGACTGGGGAGAAGGGGGAAATGAATGGGGAAAGACAGAGTTATGAATTCAAATTAAACCACTGTAGAGTGAAATTAAATGTGCTTTTGGTGTTTCATCCCAAATCAGATGATACCACATTTTTTTGTCCTACAAAAACATAAATTTTTGTGTGTACTGTAGATAAATAACTTTTTGGTCAAGAAAGGAATGTATGTGGTGAATTAAACTTCCATACAAATTGAAAAAAATTCAAAATCTAGTTCTGTGTGTGGAACATTTTGTAGTGACAGTAGGACTGCCATTAAACGAACCTATTAACCAGCTTAAAAAGACCAATGAAATATCGTTCATGCCTGTTGCAGTTTTGAAATTAAAATTAGTGATAATGATACATCTAAATCAGGTTAAGTACAGGTTGTAGTTATCTTTTCTCCAAGAAAATTCTCATGAGTGTTTCTCCCCCTTTTCACTGGAAGTGCACATTAACCACTTTTGGAAACCACAGGTGCAGTTACACTGTAAAATCCAGATCAGATCCTGCAGCTGCTGTTGGGAGCCAGCACTGCCTCAAGCCTAGCTGAATCCAAGTAAGATAAGGTAATGGAGAAGGTTGGAATAAGTCCCTTTTCTTAGTGAGGTTCACAGTCCTATTTGGGCTTCTCCACTGACTTCCTTCAAATATGCAGTGGTGTCCAGGCAGGCTGCTGTTCCCACACCCAGTCCAGTACCTGTGTATCAGGTGCATATAAAGGCAGAATGCAGTTCTTATGTTAGCTTGTTCAGGATCAGGGTCTGAACCCCACCCTGGTAGCCCCCCAGGAGGACAGCTATAGCCAGGTTGAATCTCCAGGAATGGCACCAGCAGTCTCAACCTCTTGGTTTTTCTGTGATGGACCCAGGTTTTTTGGATTTTCTTGCTAAAGTTAAAGATTACCTTTTTTCCCACTAGGTTTCTACTTTTCGTAAGCTTTAATAGGCTATTTTTAACAATCAGGAAAAGACGTAAAATTGGAAATTTGCTTTTATTTTGTGTAAGTTACAAAACTTAAAACTAACATGCAAGAGAGGTTTGCAGGTTTTTTTACAGATTTCCCTACAGTTTTTCTTCTGGTTAAAAGAGAAGTTATGTGTTGTCAGGGTTTAGCCACAGAAGGCAACTAAGCCCCACACAGCC
>WEKY01021911.1:0-22677 GCA_013390045.1 Picathartes gymnocephalus
CACACACATGTATATATACATCTATATATAAAAATATATATTTTAAAAATTTTTAAAATTTTCTTCTTCAAGTCCTGAAAAATGATGGGTACAGAGGTAGAGTATTATTAAAGCCATATTTTGAGGGAAGTTTAAAAATGGCTTTTCCATATGAACACTTTGTGTACAGGTCATAGGTTGAGAGGGTAAATATGACTCCTGGATTGGTAGAGAAATGTATTTTGTATCAAAGCACTGTTGCTGCAATTCCGTTGACACCAGATGTCTGTTCTATATCTGCAGGATGGTCAAATGTTTCTGATAAGTGCCTGCAGCTGATGAGGTTAGTTCTCCTCCTGGCAGTCTGGTAAGGAAATCAGTAGAGCAATAGTTTTTTATTTTACTTTTCTTTTCTTTTTTTTTCTTTTTCTTTTTTTTAATGAAAGTGTCTGTTTCTTTGCAGCGGTGAAGCTGGTACTACTAACCAAATGTGAAGAGAATACTCCTGTTTTCAATGGGGATCAGGGGCAACCTCAAAACTGGGATATGTGAACAGGTCTAGGAAGACTTTTGCCTTGCCCTTATTCTATGATTTTATAGAAATTTTATATTTTGTATTCTGTATCAAGTGTTTTCCAATAGTCACTGGCACTTTAAAAAATGGACTGTCATTTAAAGAGCACTTCATACTTAAAAATGTCACCTAGTCTCTTCTAGGTATTAGAATTACTTACTAGATTATAAACATTTCCTCTGTTGTGGACTCAGAAGAAATTCAGTAGAATAAACAATGCTGGACTTGAATTATAAATGAAAAATCTCAAAACTTCAGATTTTACAGGTGATGGGATTCAGATTTGCTATGATAGTTGAGGGTTATGGCTCAGGTGACTCTTTATAATGACATTATATTAACTATAAGAAAGACTTTCCAGCAATTTAATAGGCAAATTATAGCAAATAATTATCAGCTCTTAGCTCAGTCTCTTTTTTATTTAGGGGGTATAAGCAATGCAAGTACTTGAGTTACACAGTTATTTATGCAAGGGCATCTTTGTCAAAGATAATTTTTTAATAAAGAAACAACAATTTGATGATGATTAAATCACCCATGAATAAAACTATGCATCCAGGCTGAGGAATGACTGGTCTGCCTTGAAGAGGTGCAGACACCTTTTCATGGGCCTGTCAGCTGTTTGCACCTCTGAATATAAGAACTTCTACTTGTGGATTAACTAAAGAACACCTCTGCAACCCTGAGAAGGCAGTGGAAAGGGTTGCTGATGTCACAAACAAGCCACAAACCTACAGGGTTAGGTAGTAACTAAATCCACGGGACTAAGCTGTGCAGAAAAGACCTCCATTCCAACAAAAATACAGATGTTCATCCTTCGTGGTTTCACCCTTTTCACCACCATTTCCTTGCCACTATATTTTTTTTTCCCTGCTCTCAGTTAATTTCTTAACCAAGTGGTTTCTCCTGGAAAATACCATTCCACAATAAATGAAAAAAAAAAAAAAAAATCACAGGTTGGAATATCCAACCAATTTCGAGCAGGCAAAGTCGAAAGGCATCAATTGAAGTTGTTACTGTCTGGTAAAATTTTTCATTTCAAGAAGGAGAAAAGGTTTTCCTCTGACTTTTTATCATAAGTAGATTTTTGATTTTTTTTAATGAATTATCAATCTTTTTAGGAGATAATTTTTTAAAGCAGAATGGTAAGGCAATAGTATCTTATGAAGTGTACACACACACACATATCTACAGGTATTTATTACATTCTTACCTTTTCTATAAAAGTCAAATAAAAAATTCTACTTCAGCAAAAGGTAATACTTTGGGGTACCAACTAAGATATTTTTGAAGGCCTGTGTGTTTCAGATTTTACATTTCAACTGAGAAGACATGTGTGTGGTGCTCAAACTGAGTAGAAAACAGACATCCCCTGTCTCCAGAGCCATGTGGCAGCACACACCGTGCCTTTGGGGACTGTGGATGTGACAGGAAACACAGGCTTGGGTTGAGGCTTGGTCCATTGATTTGGGGAAGGTGCTGTACTCAGAAGTATTGTATTTTGTATTGTATATATAATATATGTATTTTTTGATCTGTCTGGCTGCATAAACCACAGCAGACTGAGGTGTCACCCACCAGCTGTAACCCTTCATGTCACACACTGCATTTTGAAGGCAGCAAGGCTGATGCTCATACAGGAAATTGTCACAGATGTAATTACTCCAACTATATTGTTAAATTCCAGTGCAATATGTGTTGCCACCCATCAGTTACAACAATCGCTGTACAGATACAATCTGTTCCCTGATAAAATGCAAAGGTTCATAACTCACTGTACATTGAGCTCACAGAGAAAATCCTGCCTGGGACTCAATGCCCTTTATCCGCTCTGTCATTTCTTGTAGCTGTGTGGTACCTGGGGATAATTATTCTCATACTGTATGTTCTGAAGGAGCAGAAGCCATTCAGGCAGCTGAATTGGTAAAATGAAAGCTAGCAATCTGGATGGGGGAACAGGTTGTCCTGGACAGGTTCTTCTTACCTACTACTCGCAAGAGACTTAAAGGCCACCCGTGAGTTGGATCACGGAATAATTCAGTTAAAAGGGACTGCTGAGGGACATCTACCCCTGACTCCCCTGTTCCTGGAATTGTAGAATGGTCTGGTTTGGCAGGAACCCAAAAGACCATCTCATTCAAACCCCTTGCCTTGGACAGGGACACCTTCCACCATCCCAGGCTGCTCCAAGTCCCGTCCAACCTGGCCTTGGGCACTGCCAGGGATCCAGGGGCAGCCACAGCTGCTCTGGGCACCCTGTGCCAGGGCTTCCCCACCCTCAGAGAGAACAATTTCTTCCCAGCATCTAATCTCAATCTCTCCTCTTTTAGTTTAAAAGTCTCCCTACTATTCCTATCACTAAGTGCCTGAGTAAAAAGTTGCTCAACCCTGTTTCATGGGGTTAATCTTCCCCTGACGTTGGACCCTGAGAGAGTTCAGTTTCTGCCAGCCAGTTTCTCTAGGCCACATAAGTCCCTCTGAATAAGAACTTTTCCTTCCAGTATGTCAACCTCTCAGTCCAACATGGTGTGATCTACCACCCTGGTGAGAAGGCACCTCATCCCTTCTTTCAGGATATTAATAAGGAGCATCTACAGTGTTAGCCTCACTGGACTCTGGTTACAGCATGGATTTTTATCACTGTCCACCACCATAAAACCCAGGAAGTATGGTTAATTTTCCACAATCCACCTAATTTTCCACACTCATCACATCACAGAATGTTTATTCAGTTTTTAAATTGGCAATTTGGCTATTGTGTATTCTGGCAAACTGTGTTAAAATCTTTGCTTGAGTCAAGGTGTGTAACACCCTCTGCTCTCTCCCTGTCCCCAGAGCCATGATTCAAATCTCAAACACAAAATACCACGTTAGTTGTGCATAGTGGGAAATTGAAGAACAGGTAATTGAATATCCCACTGGTTCCTAGCCTAGCAGTAAAGGATATTAAGAAGGTAGATAGAGTTTCTTCAAGGGCTTTGAAAGGTTTGTGACTTTTATAGGGGTAAGGAATGTTTTCTGCATCTTGGTAAGAGGAGGTACAATACAGCTGCTTGTTTACAGAGGGCTGGATCTCAACAGCACACACCAATCTGTCTCTGTGTGTGACATATCATTTTAATTACCCTGGGTTTACTTTCTCTATAGGCATCCCTTCCATAATTTAAAATTAGCCCTCCTTTGTCAACCCACTGGCATGGATGAAGAACGCCAACCAGAAACATTGCCCTAATTCAGCTAGATCAAGGGCACACCATATTTTTCAGTTAAACAAAGGCAACTCAATATTTAGATCATCTTTCTTGTTCCAGCTGCTGCCCCTTGCGTGGTGTGTAAATTAAGAGCTCTTGTGCTAACCATTGATTTTTCTTCCCAGGATCCCGAGGGGACACATCCTGCTAGGTTTATTCTTGAGGAAGCCCATTCCACTGCTGCACAAAGCTGGCATTGTCAGGAAGATTTAGTTCCCAATGATAAAACATCACTCATTGTGAATTCTACTCATCATAAGGAGCTTACAAATCCTAAATCACAGTGGGGCCACCCTTTCTTTTGCTCTCAGTGCACCATCATAACTCTTCCACCTTAACTATCAGAGGAATGCTGTCTATGCCTCTTATCAGGCCCGGGTCAAAGGTGAATATCTGAGCTTCTCGGTCGCAGTGACACCAAGTGCTGTGAAATATGGTAATAATGATCTTTCAGGAATCTCTCAGGCCATTCTGTAAACCCAAGCTGCTCTGTGTGACTCTGCTTTTTGTCTTCCACTGCAGATGTGATGCTACCTTGAAAGGAGAGGTTAAAAATCCCCCTGAAAGCAGCTTCTGTGTTTGGGGTGGTGAGGGGGAGAGGGTTGGGTTTCAGCCATCAGTGGTATGGGAGAACAGCTGGGAGAGGGGGTTTGTGGAGCTATCTCTGGTCTGTGAGCTCAGCGATGCAGATCACCAGTGTAAATAGACACTGATAGCTCCTAGAGTCATTCCGTAACCTTTCAGCACCCCTTCTTAAAATAGAGTTCTTTGTTCTTAGGAGAGAACAAAATGAAACAACAGTCCCATCCATGAGCTAAAATCCTCTAATTATCAATTACCCCTCCTTGAGACAAGGACTTTTTTTCTGCCTTCTTGCTGTACTTCTGGCTTCCAGTTTGGTCTCTACTAGGTTTCTTTAGATAAGAAAAAGCAAAGGTGGAATATAAAATCATAGAATAATTTAGGGTTACAAAAAACCCCTCCAATATCATTGAGTCCAACAGTTAACCTGCAAAAAAAAAATTTTTTTTCAGCCTTTTTGGAGCATGAACACCCCTTGTGAGAAAAACCCCCAGGTAAATGAGAAGGAGGAATGGAGGAAACTCCCTGAGCTGGGGGCAGGCAGCAGGGGGAGAGTGAAGGGGTGGTTGAACAAAGTGCTCTTTATTCTGCAGAGCACGGGGAGCTGTGTGTGTGCAGGGTGATTAGAGCAGAAAGGCCAGCCACTGCCAGTGTGTTCTGAACCTGTAATAATCACAACAGAAATAAGAAAAAAAAAAAAATACACTGTGAGATGGAGCATGATTTCCTATGTCTGGGCACGCAGAAAGAGCAGGGAGGCTCGCTCACCTCTTGCTGCAGAGATTAGAAGGCACAAAAGAGACTTTTCCTCTGTGCATTTAGGTAATGGGCAGAATATAAACAGACTCTATTGCTGCAGGCAGCGCTGCTGAAGCAGATGAAGGTCACTCCCACAAAGACCTGTTGCATTTCCCTATCCCTATAAGGAATTCACATAAAAATGTGTTTCTCTGTAGTGCATCGAATGTGTTGTAATAATACTGTGGGGTTAAATTTAGCAACAGATCGCTGTGCCAACATCACAGAATGCCCTGAGGTGAAGGGACACACAAGGATCACACCCTGTGCCTGAGAGAATTGTCCAAACATTTCTTGAGTTCTGCCAGCCTTTGTGCTGTGACCACTGCCTTGGGGAGCCTTTTCCAGTGCCCAGTCACCCTCTGGGGGAAGAACTTTTCCCTAATATCCAACCTAAACCTCCCCTGACACAGCTTTGGCCATTCCCTTGGGTCCTGCCGGTGGCCACCAGAGCCACGAGGGGAAGCTGCAGACCACAGGGAGGTCTCCCCTCAGACACATTCTGCCCCAAGCCCCCTTTGGGCTTCACCTCTGCTCTCCTTTCCCCTGACACTCCCTCTCTCGGGTCACATCTGACTCCTCCTCCCCAGGGTGCTCAATAGCCAGAAACCTGGTTGCTAATTACTGCAGTAAAGATTTGCAACCTATCTGGCAGTGCCAGGAAGTGGGGCACAGCCTTTGCAAGTGTGGAGGGATCAATCAGGCTCAAGTCAAAAGAGAGTGTTTCCAGCTAATTCTGAGGGTCGGCGAAGACAGGCACCACTGGGCATTGATGTTTGGCTGTCAGGGCTGCAACACATTTGGGACCTCACCCCACGGGAAGGGCAACGGGACTTTTCTATTTTACTTTTATCTTCTGTACTCAACTTATTTGATCACACACACCAAGGAACAACAGCAAAAAAAGAGGTGGTGGTGGGGGGAAGCTGTCCATAAAGAATTTTCAAGTCTGTTTTCAATCAGACTGATACATCTTTTCCCAAGGTTAGTGTTCCTGCCACTCTCTGGCCCTGCTTCCTCCACCCCTTTTCTGAGCTCTACCATGAAGTTATTTTTTTAAGGGTTGTGGCAAGAGACTTTGCAGACTTTAGATTTTTGATGTCTAAATGTGCAATTGGATATATGAGAGATATGAGGACTAAAGAAAAATAAAGGTCTCAGGCCTGGTTGCTTTCATAGTATCTTTTGACTGCATAGTAATTCTGTCAGTATTATTAAACAATATTGTAGTAGTAATGAAGAATAATAGCCAAATGTTAGAGATTTAATATGCTATGTAGGAAAAAAAATAGATTTGGCATTAATTGAATAGTCAGGAAAATGTGAGAATGAATCCAAGTTTTCATTTACAGTTCTGACAGAACCAGAAAACAACAGATTTTAAGACCAGAAATAGACCTTAAACTATCTGCTTTTTCAACCTCCTATGTAACAAAGCTCTGTATCATCCAACTTTTTCAAAGTAGAAATAGTAGTTTAATTTCCCTTTTCTCCTTGTTATGTTTTGAAAAATGGGGGAGGAAGACAAAGGTGCGAAAAAAATTGATGCAATTTTTTCACGCAGTTGGAATTTATAGGTACAAAAGTTGTGGTTTTGAACCACACTCATGTACATCTAACCACCAGAAACAGGGCAGCAGTCTGACCTTTGTTATACGTAACAGAAGGTTACAGAAGAGAAGATCTGTCATGTGGAACTGGCAGGAGGTCCCTTCTTGTCCTAATGCAAGCAAGGTGAGAGCTTGTAGAGGGGCTCCCATTTCCTTTTGCACATCACACCAAAGAAAAACTCAAGTTCTACCTCTTTGTTCATTGCAGAGCAGAGAAGTTGTGGATGCTTGCTTCAAATACTGTGGGTGGATGACCAAAAACCCACTTGTGTAAAGAGCAAGTTAAATTATTTGTAGCTGGTGACTTAACTGTGGGTGTCCCCCATGTACTTCATATGAGGATTTCTATATACAAGTATTAATTTTTCCTTATGTTAATAATACTGACATTTGTATGAGAGGAAGAGTGATATGTTCTTAAACTGACTGTGACACTGGTCTGATTGGTTTTACCTAAATCTTGGGGGATGTTCTGAAAAACCAAGAAGTTCCCTGGGTATTGAAGGAATTATTGCAAAGTCAGTGAAAATTTTTCACATTTAACTATGCTGTTTAACCTGTCTAAGTAACTGCTGCCGCATCTTGTTTTCAGACGTGAGTATGGACAAAATGATCTCAAACTGAAAATGAGAAATAACAAACTATTATTTCCCCATAAAAGGCTCTGTATAGTATTTCATATATAGAGAGACACATTTAGCCATAGGGATGATAGAGGAAAGAAATAAAGTATCATCTTTCATCTTAAAAATTATTAATTTGTGCTTTAGGAAGCTGTCTTTCATACTTTGATGGAGGCATAAAGGGGTCTTTTTGAGCTTCTTCAGCTGATTAATAAATCCAAAGAAAAATTATGTGTCATCAACTGTAATCCTTTCCACAATATGTGTCTTATGGAAAGCAAAATTATCAAGTGCATACAGGTAATGGTAGACAGGAATCACAGGATAACACACTTTAGGGGGAACCTCTGGAAGTCAGATCTTCAGCTTGAAGGAAGACTTGGTCAGATCAGATAAGCCAAATCTCTACTGAGGCAATGAGTAAAACAGTAAGGCTTTTTCCCTCGAATTACCTTAATTTGCACATTATTCCTGAGCTTGACTTGCATTACTCACTATCATTGAGGTCTATTAGTTATTGTAACAGACCCTGCTAAAATGTTTGTTCTCTTCCTTATAGGTCCCCTTTATGTACTAAAAGGCCACAATAAAATCTTCCTCATTATGGACTGTATAAACCTGTACTAGTTTCTCCTATACCAGAGAGAAAGTGAGACCATGGTAAATGCAGATGCATGAAATTAGGTGATTTATTCCATTTTCAGTGCCTAAATTTGATTTAGTATTTTCCAGCCTGTATATCTCGAATGTTGTTGAGATGTGGGCAAAATTTTCTTACGGGTTGACTCAAAAACTGACTCAGACAAATGTCCTTCAAGTAGCCAAGTGTGAACTTTGCAACCAAGATAAAGATCTTACTAAAAATGCTTGAAAGCCCTAATTAGGAAAATGCTATTTGAGCTGTATAACTTGTTCAGGCACACATTTTAATGTTGATATTGAAAAAATGAACCTGTTAGATACTGAACTAATTCCCAAGTAAATAAATGGGAAGTCCTTACAGAAAACTCATTATGTGGCTGAGGTGGGAAACTTAGTTGCCATAATTTTTTCATTTTCCACCCCTTATCGATTATAGTTTCTTTCACTAACTCGAACTTTCAGATAAAATTAAATTAACTATAGAACAAATTACTTTCTTGTTCTCTAGAAATATAAAGAGCACTAGGAAGCATGTTTGCTCCTTTCCTTGTCTTGTCTTCATGAGTGACCAAGGTGATATTATTTCAAAGAAAGGGAGATCATGGTACCTGCATTCAATAGTTCTGGCAGCAGCGACCCTGAGGACTATTTCCTCCTCAACTCCAAGTACTTAAAAGATTAGTTTAAGCCATAAGTCAGGAAGGATTGCTTTGGTATGGTAATAGGGAGACTTGCACAGGATTCCCTTCTGAGTATGATGGTTTTGAATTTAAAGGGACAAAAAAAAGCATTTCAGGTCAAAACAAAAGGCAATAAAGAAGCATTTTAATAAAGCTGAAGCTCAAAATAAAGCTTCCCATTGAAAGAAAACAGAAGTTGAAGCTGAGACATTTTAAAATAAAATCTTGAACTGTATTTTCCTTCCATAAAAGTTAATTTTCTCAGCAGTTGCTTTCTCTTGAGCTCATTGGGCTTTATTTATGACTGCAGCATTGCCAATGATAACGAAAAACAAACCCACACCAGAACAAAACTGCTGCTTAAGAGATGTTCAAGATGTTTAGTAATTCCTTAAGAATCTGGGTGACTTTTTTTATGAACAGGTAGGCATCTGTTAGAGTGGAATTTCACTGAGCAGCTTAATTAGCTCTTCATGCTATTTAATGTTATGTTAAATTACTTACCAGAAGTTATTAATTAAAGTATTAAAATCTCATTATTTGTTAGTAATGGGGCACACGGGAAGAGGGAAAAGAATAGGACTTTATTATTAACACGTTTCAGGCAACACTGAGTATATTGGATAAACAGAGGAAATATACATGTGGAGGTTTCCATTTGTTGTATAAAACATCTGATAATTTATGCTTGTTACAGGAATCCTATAAATGCTCATGCATGTCCAAATATGTTAAACAACTAGCACTGTTGGTCGGTGGTTTAAATAAACCTTTCCATAACAAACTTTAGGAAATCAGGTCTTCCTCAAATGGAGTTCTTGGCTCCTTAGTGAACATCTGTCTGTGTTTACCCACATATTAACCCCAGGGCGACAATGGACATTTCAATTTGGCCTATTTTTTAATAGTGGAGATGGCAAATATTTGCTTGTTACTGGGCTGATTAAATGCTGTGTTCTGTGGTGACAGAAGGAGATCCACCTCGTTATCTTTCCTGTCTACCACTTCCTCTGTCCCATCTTCATGGCACGAAGACTTTTCATTCATCCATCAAGGTCTGTAGAATCCCCTGATTTTCCAGGTGGTGAGCCTGTTCTTGGACACCAGGGTTGCAGTTTCTCTCACCTGTCTTAAAATATCTATATTGCATGTGTGACTGGTCTGGGACCAATAGGAACTAGAGGGTGTGATTCACCTCATCAGAAATAATGCCTAATTTCTGATGAGGTGAGAAAAATTTTACCTTGAACGCTATTGATAATACTTTCAGATTTCACTCACCTGTAGTGGGAACCCAGATAGATTTTAAACGTAGATATTGGTACCACAGATACTTCAGTCGTGGTGTGGGAATCTCAACCCAGCTTTTATTTGCCTGTGTTTTCCTGTGATGTGTGTGGTGATCAATGTAAATGCAATGTAAATCTGGGTTCATTCAGAGTGCATGGAAATAACCCAATCCATCAGTGATGAAGGCTTGAATTTCTCTGTCCAGTTCACACTCTGGAAGAGTGGCTGCAGTGGAGGAAAATATCCAAGCTGCATAAATCTGTAGCTTGTATACTTAGAAAAGAAACCCCAACAAAACAAACCAGAGAGTCTGACTGCATTCCTTTTAGTATTCAGTTTTCTTCAGATGACTTTTCTATTATGATCTTCTTATCTTTTATGAGTGGTGCCTCCTTTAAAGCTCTGTTTAAGCATGCATCTCAGAAATCATTACCTTCCTGCTCTCAAAAGTCAAAAGCAGTTCTGGTTGTGTAGAGTAGGGTACCTGTGGGGCCAGTAAATGGTTTAGAACTCTCAGTTGGACTTCTAAGAAGTGTGAAAGAGACAGGAGGAGACAGAATACCTCAGGACTCTGATGGTACCCAGCGTTTTAATGAAATTAATAAGCAGTTCTCCAAGGGATTGCACAGTTCCTACATCTTCCACAGAAAATCTGAACAGAGCCTCTCAGACTTGAGCTGAAGCTCACAACAGGCCTCAAAGTGACCTTGAAAATCTTTCCTAATGAACAGCAATCATAAAGATTTAATCAAATGAGTCAGCATGGACTTTGGTCTTTGTCCTAAAAGAGAGAGAGGTGGTTGTATGGTGCTGTTTCAACCATGGGGTGAAAAGGAGAATTCTGATCCTATTCGACATTTCCTCCCCACCACAATATTACAACAACCTTGGGAAAAAAAATGCTAACAGGAACAACAGATGGAATGCATTTACATGCGAAAAATTCCATAGGGTTTATGTTTTGGGTTTACATTTTGTCTAATTAGGCAGCATAGCACATGGAGAAATAATGTGCTCAGCTGCAGAAATATTTCTGGTCACTGAAAAATAACCAAAATATCCCGTGCCAAATTCAACTTCTCAATGGGTTGATAAATTCCAAGTATATGCATGTGGAGGGAAAAAAAAAGTGTGCATATTAAAAATATGAATTCAAAGTAATAGTCAGGAAAAACATCTTTAAGTGTGTGTTAAGCATAATTAATAGTATTTTTTGTTCAAAAGTGGTGAAAAATGTGAATAAAATGCTAATACAAAAAGTACAAAGGAGAAGACTGAATTCCATGAGGAGGTATGAGGCTGTGGTTGTAAGAGCTTCCATATTAGACAACCACGGTTGTCGATAATGTCCAGAAACTCATGAAAGTTTCACGGGGAAACTACATAGGAAATAATAATTAGTGTTTTCACAGTTAAGAAATAATTATCAGAGGGCATTGGATGAGATTTTCAGGCAGAACTTTTAATCTGCCTGGCGAATCTGATGATGAATTACTTTGTAATGAAATGCATGGTTAAACTATTAACTCGATGGCAGAACATATTGTGGAGGTCAGATATTAATTATTAAATTTAGTCATTGAGAAACAAGTTGCTGCTTGGAAAGTTCATGAGATGGTGGAACAGGGAGGTTATACCAAGAGCAGGGTGCTATTCTGTTACCTCATTACTCAGATCTAAGTTATTTTCCTAAGCATCTGCCATTAATGCTATTACAGATAACAGGCTAAATAAGCCTATGATATGGACACTTACCCTTACATTTTGTATTATATCCTTATACATACGTGAATTTTTAGATGGTTGCATGGGAATGATCAAAATAGAGTGGTTAAAGTGATGAAAATGTATTTGACTGAAGAAGAGGGTCAGTAGGAACACACAGGTCAAAAACAAAGGGAGAACCTTTCTCTCAGAAGTTATATTCATTATTTTTGTGTGTTTTAATATACACACTCAGAGGAGACAAAATACAGAAAGTGGTTGGTTTTTAACAATCTAAAGTGAGCCCTTAAGTATTTAACCTGGTTTAGAAGGTACACCCCTTCTCCGGAGATGTTTTGGACAAGACAAAGGACATGACTAAGAAGGACAGCGGTCCCCGGGCTGTCCCAGCCAGGGTGTGACACAGCCCCAGGGCAGGGCCTGTCCCCTGTGCCGGCACTGCTGAGGCACCTCCAGTGCTGGGGACAGCTCTGGGCCCCTCAGGACAGGAGAGACACGGAGGGGCTGGAGCGTGTCCAGGGCAGGGAACGGAGCTGGGGAAGGGGCTGGAGCCCCAGGAGGGGCTGAGGGAGCTGGGAAAGGGGCTCAGCCTGGAGAAAAGGAGGCTCAGGGGGGACCTTGTGGCTCTGCACAACTCCCTGACAGGAGGGGCACTGAGGGGGGGTCGGGCTCTGCTCCCAGGGAACAGGGACAGGAGGAGAGGGAACGGCCTCAGGCTGGGCCAGGGGAGGGTCAGGTCAGAAATTAGGGAAAATTCCTTCATGGAAAGGGTGGTCAAACCCTTACACAGCTGCTCAGGGCAGTGTTGAGGTCCCCATCCCTGGAGGGATTTAAAGCCATGTGGCTGTGGCACTTGGGGACATGTGGTCAGTGGTGGCCTGGGCAGTGCTGGGGGAATGGTTGAACTTGATGATCTTGGAGGGCTTTGCCAACCTAAATGATTCTATGACTGCGAATAAATAGGCCCGACCTCTTTCAGTAGCACTCAACCTCAAATAATTTTGTTAATAATTTCATTGGATGCCCAAATGTTCTAACTATAGCTTTTAGGGAGCCTGACCTTTCCTCACAAGTCAAGAAACACTGAGAAGAGTTAAAAATTTAAACATCCAGCCTGCTCTGATTAGGTTTTGTCATACTCTTTTTACTCAGCTGTTAAAAATATTTGACCGCCTGTATCTTTTGTGTTTACTAATTTAATTGTTTTTCTTCTATTTGTCATTACAGTGAAGACTGAATCAGCATTTTAGTGCAAGCAGAGCAGAAAAGAACAAAAAATTTGTTGTTGGACTACCTGTCCTGTCCTGTCCTGTCCTGTCCTGTCCTCTCCTCTCCTCTCCTCTCCTCTCCTCTCCTCTCCTCAACCTTTCCTCACAGTACAGAAGCCCCATCCCTCTAATCCTCTTCTTGTCTTCACGGGTACATTTTAATGTGTGAAGATTTTATCTAGTTACAGAAAATTGGATTATCTGAAATGACTCTAAAAAGTGGAACTACTTTTGACATTCTGTCAGCCTATCTTCCCAAATAAATTCTCCCATTTTCTTCTTGCCTCTATGATCTGTGGAGCACACACTGTAGGTAGAGGGTGGTGGAGACCACTTTTATAAAGAGTTGAGACAAATCCCAGAGAAACTACAAATTGCACTAAATGCAAGATGTCTGTGTAGCCTGGACTGGAGGGGTGTGTGCTTCTGGTTATCTGCAGCCAAAGGAGGTCATTAAAGTACAGGACTGAAGCAGACAAGGCCTTCAGGGCAAGTAGAGGGACCAGAGAAGCTCTCAGGAAAAGGAACTACTCAACTGAGATGAAATCTCATGGGATTGCTCATCCCAGGGAAGACAACGTGGCAAGGAAAATACTGCAGTCTCTTGGGAGCGAAGAATGGGGACTTAGGGACAGCAGTCACTCAGGGAATGTGTTTGAGCTTACTACAAATAAATTTTAACTGGCAACAGCAGAAACAACAGATGAAGAAAAGGAGTTTAGCATTGCCCTCTAACAGGGTACGGGTGGGACCCCCACATCCTCAGAAAGGACTTGCTGAGATGATTTTTGGCATTATGAAAATAATTTTCTTCATGATCAAGAATGTCTGGTCTGGTTTTCTGATGCACAACACAGGACATCTTCTGGCACTTCAGCAATGTGAGCACTGTGCACCTCACTTACACCAGTTCCACTTCTGGCATCTCCTCCTCCTCCTCTGTCCCTCCAACCATCCCAGCTTACAGAGGTCTTTGGATTTGAGATGGTTTCCTCAGATATTTAGAAATTTTTGTATCTCCAGCCAGTTACTCTTGCTTTAAGTACTACATTAAAAGACTACAGTCAATACTGCAATGAATACTGAATACACGGAACTCAGTAAAAAATTAGCATGAAAGCCTTCCATGAGAATTACTCTGATCTCTTGTGCAAATGATTTGCAAGTTTTAAATTACAAGTCTTCATACTTTGCTTTTTTTTTTTTTTTCCTTTTGCTTTAATTCAATTCACTAAACCAGTCAATTGCTCTGTTTTATACAGAGACTTGCAGAGATGTAGATAATGTTTTTTTTCTGAACTGGGAAAATTTGGTTTCCTGCGCTGAGCTGCAATTTATATCTTCTTTGTGTACATGTTTTCATTCAAATAGAGAGTAGGAGGAGCCCCCAAGATCACCCCTGCACTCATTTTCAAGGAGCTTTAAGACATTCTTGCTGCAGGTTCTTGTTTTCTGGCTTAGGTGACAGGGAGCAGCACAAGGAAGTCTCACTGGACACATATTCTCTGCTCATGTGCCTGCATTCAGAGACAACTTTATTGACCATATATAATGAGGATTATCAAACCCAGGGGTTTCCTAGGGGAACATACCTGTGCCCCAGGAGGAGATTCTCCACTATTTCTTCATTCACAGGTGGTTGTTCTTATACTGAGCTGCTGCTGCCAAGCCCCAGCTGGAAGAAGAGGCAAAAAAGTTATTTAGTTCCCCTCAAAACTGGATCATATGACAAAACCTGTACAGAAATAGGTCTATAAACAATGTGCAGTTCTAAGCAGCCAGCCAGAAAAAGTAATTAAAGAGGACATCTAAATCACAATAAAGTGCACAGAATTTTAAATAATCTGTCTAAATGTATTCCTGCCCTCCAGCTAAATCATTTGCAGTCACTTGTTGGTTCTTTTAACTACACATTAAAACCTATCTCTCCTACAGAATAAGCTTTCACACAAACACAGAGATCAAATCCACTCTTCCTAAACTTTTTGGTTTAAACTTTTGGATGGGAGCAGCCTGCAAATAACCAAGCTGCAGCTTGACTTTCTATCTCAACAGATATGTTGCCAGACACAGAGTCTTCAGCAGCATCTGCAGGGATGGAAGGTAATAATTTCCTGCTGTGAAAGAGCAGTCTCTGAAACAATTTCTAAGTCCTCCAGGCTCTGTCTCCCATCCACTAGCTGGCCATACAGATTACATGCAGATAACCTGTGGACTTAGCAATGCAGGCAGCCAGTGGTGTGTGGAACACTTTGGTGTGCATGGGAACTGCCTGCTGGGCTCTTCTGTACTCAGAAAGGGTGAGTTTTAACTTGAGAACTGCCACAGTGACGTGCACAGGGCAGTTGGACTATCAGCTGGGTTGTGTTCAAATGATAAATTTCCCTCTCATTTAGCAATGCTACACTGCCCCACAGCCTCACAGAATCACAGAATAATTGAGGGTAGAAAAGCCCTCCTAAGGTCATCAAGTCCAACAATTAACCCTGCACTGCCAAGGTCACCACTAACACAAGTGCCACATCCACATGGCTTTAAATCCCTCCAGGGATGGGGACCCCAACACTGCCCTGGGCAGCTGTGTAAGGGTTTGACCACCCTTTCCATGAAGGAATTTTCCCTAATTTCTGACCTGACCCTCCCCTGGCCCAGCCTGAGGCCATTCCCTCTCCTCCTGTCCCTGTTCCCTGGGAGCAGAGCCCGACCCCCCCTCAGTGCCCCTCCTGTCAGGGAGTTGTGCAGAGCCACAAGGTCCCCCCTGAGCCTCCTTTTCTCCAGGCTGAGCCCCTTTCCCAGCTCCCTCATCTGCTCCTCACCAGACTTGTGCTCCAGACCCAGTCACAAGGAGTTAACTGATGTGTTGGATGGAGCTGCTGTGATTAATGAATGAGTAAGTCAGAAAACTTGTGTGAACACCCGTTGCTCTTAAGAGGTCCAAGAAGACAAGATGCTGGCAACTCCTCTCCTTCATGCACTTGTCCTTGCTTTGGTGCTATTTACAATTTAGGCTGAGCTGTCCTGGCAGCTTTAATTTTGCATTGATTGACTCTATGCCTCACACTCTTATATTGACACCCTTTTAACCTAGTGATGTTTTCCCTGCTTTGGCCACTTAGGGGTTAAGTTGAGATGTTTTGGTCGAGCGGTAATTGCTTCAAAGCCTTCCCCAAATTTTGCAGACATGGAACTGATATTTTTACTGTCAGCACTCAGTCTGTGCTGGTCATAATCCACAGGAATGCACCTGGATGCAATTGTGCTTGGATAACTAAACCCGGGTGATGTGTTTCACTTAGTGGGGACTCCGCTGGCTTCAGCATCCTTGAGAAAATGTGGCAAAAAAAAGGTTAGCTGAACAGTGCTAGAAGTGGAGCCATATTGGGAGCAATTGAAGGAGGAAATGGTCTGGATTTATTGCCTGCATTAAAGGTGTTGTGGGTCCTATGGATACCAGGAGTGTCATGGAGAAACAGCTAATAGGATTTTTATTGGATTATTGTCCGGCTGCTGCACCTGCTTCTGTAAGGGGACAGTGCAGTGGGTTTTCTGGCACAATCCTCGAACAAGGGATCAGAAAGGAGCTATGGGAAAAGGAAGCTCCAATATAAAGTTTTAAGGAAACTTTTATAGTTGCCTCAAAGCCATTTCCGGGAAGGCAGCAGCCAGTGAGTACAGTACCCCTTCTCCCTCTTTGCAAAATGTTCTAGTATAGAAAATATATTGCTGGAGAGAGTAAAGACACCAAGGACCTAGCTTATACACTTCTACTTTTTGCATGTAAGTTATTTTTTATTTTATTTTTATTTTTTTCCCAATTGACTTGAAGGAACTTTGCTTTTTAAGTTTTCATTCTTCTTAACTTAGCAATTTTGACTACAGTTTGGTTTTTGTGGTGGTTTTGTTTGTTTATTTGTTTGGTTGGTTGTTTTCTTTTTTTTTTCCCACAGTCACATAGAATCATAGAATCATTAAAATTATGTTTAAGGTCATTGAGTCCAACCACTAACCTAATCGTGTCCCCAAATGCCACACCTACACGTTTTTGGAACACTTCCAGGAATGTTGACTACACCACTCTTCTAGGCAACCTGTTGCAATGCTTGACTGCTACTTCAGAGAAGAATTTTTTCCTAATATCCAGTCTAAATCTTCCCTGGCACAACTCGAGGCCATG
Source organism: Picathartes gymnocephalus (assembly GCA_013390045.1). NCBI lineage: Eukaryota > Metazoa > Chordata > Aves > Passeriformes > Picathartidae > Picathartes > Picathartes gymnocephalus. Next base: position 17,197 of record WEKY01021911.1, read on the forward strand.
TTCTCTCATCCTACTGGTCTCTCATTTTCCCTGTCTCCTGTGCATTAAGTTGCAATAATTTCCTCCTCTGTAGCTCAAAGCTTCTTCACTTGTATCTGGGTTTTGCTGAAGTTTCCAGGTGCAGGCCCTTTCTGGTCATTTCCACCTCTGAAGATCTCACACAGGGTTTGCCTCCATCTTTCGTGTGCAACAGACCATTACCCAACTCCCTGTTTTAATTATTTTGTTATCCAACAGAGAAATGTTCTGAGGATGGAAAAATGGGAGTTTTCATCAACAGTTCATTTTAGTTTTTACTCCTGCTTTCTACTGAAGCTGAATATTAGAGAAACTTGGAAGTCACTTAAATTCAGGTCTCAAGCTAAACACTTCTAGCATTGATTTAAGAGAGTCTTATTAGCCTTTAAGTAGGTTTGGATGTATAATTTGTAACAGGTGATTTCATGAATTGCATCTCATTTCTTTGTTCATTAATTACTTAGAAAGGGAGTCACATTACTCCATCCAGGATCTATTCCAAAACTTTCTGGAGTAAATGGAAAGAAATAAATGCATTCTGGGTTAAGAAACATAGATATTTTATTGAACTTCTAAGATCCTCCAGAGAAGTTGTGGTTTAATATGTATCTCTAATACCTGATGTAGTTCTCATCCACATGTAAAAATTCTGTGATTTTTTTTGTCTATGTTTTCTTGACAAAGACAGCATCTCCTGGAAAAGTGCTACTAGTGTGGTGTGAATATTTTGCATTTTTTACTTTGAAGGTATTGCTTTAGAAAGCATTTTTGCCTGTGGATGAAGGTAGAAAGCTGACATCACTAATGTACAAAGTCAACTACTTAAACCTGACATCTCATTTTTAGGTAATAATTTCATCAAGGATTACAGTCAGTGACATCTAACCTTTAGCAACAGCACAGCAGGACAGAGTCTCAAGCTGCATCAGGGGACATTCAGGTTGGACATTAGGAAGAATTTCTTCCCAGAAAGGGTGATTAGCCTTTGAAATGGGCCACCCAGGGAGGTGGAATCACCATCCCTGGAGGTGTTTGAGGAAAGCTGGGATGTGGCAGTCAGTGCTCTGGTCCAGTTGAGAAAGTGGTGTTTGCTCATAGGTTGGACTCCATGATCTCAGAGGTATTTTCTGACCTCATGGCCTCTGTGATTTTCCACGTACGTTTTTCCCCCTCCTTGTCTTTTAAATCTTTTCTCTTGGTGGTGCTCTTTATTTGCTTCTATACTAGTCTCTTTTTCCAGCACCTTGGATAACCCTGAGGATGTTTATATCTACTTCTAGTAGTATTTCATCACTCATTTCTTCACGTGAAATTCCTAATATTTTCTTTTAAATTGGATCAGTTACTTTCTCAGATGTATGTATTTCTTTGTTTATTTATTTATTTATTAGTCTTTTGGGCAATCACACTCTACTCACTTTCCAGTAACCATTTCTCTAGTTCGCATATTTTTGTTCCCTTATTTCCTTTTGCTTCATGTATTATTGCACCAGCAGTCAGGATCATATGGTGTATTGTCCCTCAAGCATGACTAATTTCTGGTTCTGATAATAAATTTAAGGGGAAGTACTTTGATTAAAAATATATTTTGGGTTGATGAGATATGATTTTGATTCCAAATTTTATTGTATCTTATCTTTGTGATCAGTTCCTTATCTCCAGTAAGTATATCACTATCAATAAGACTACGTTGGAGATGTAATTTAAGAATTTAAATTGATTGTCAAAAGATATAAGAACAATTTACGTAGATAATGCAAATTCTTCGAAAATCATGCTTGCGTTTTACTTTTCTTTCTCGTTAATAAAATCCTGCTAATTCAGAAAAAAATCATGGGAAATCTATACTGGCATGCTTCTAGAATTTTCCGTGATGTGGTGTTGGTCATTGTCATTTCCTCTGAGAAATTTGGGAATTTATGTATTATTGGGCAATACTTACAAGAGAATTGGTGGTCTGTCTAGATTGGAGGGTAAAAGAGCTTAATAATAAATATATAGATCCTCCCTCCTTGCCAGAGTGTGGTGCTGAGTGTACTTTAGTTTCTTCTACAAGTGAATTCCGTGACATTTATTGTGTTGTTATTTATAGTACACTGACTTCAGGGAAGCACTTGGCCTTTCCCTTTTTTTCTACAAGGCAACTGCCAATAGTTCTGTTCCTTTCTAATAGTTAATAATAAAAAAAACATCTTCTAAAGCTATCACACCTACTTTACAACTTGTCTTGGCTTAATCGAAGCAGATGGACCCACTTCAAGATGAATTTTAGGAGTATATTTTTGTACTCAAATAATGGTGATGGGTAAAATTTAGCAGAAAGACTTTAGATGAGGAATTGCTTACTTTGAAATACTGTCAAGGAGTATAAGCGATCACTTCAGTCACACACTTTGATGACACTTTTATTTACACACAGCGTAGATGTGCGTTTACACTCTGATGACAATAGATTTCCTCTATTAATAAAAATGAGGGCACAATGCATGTCACCGTAAGGTGGGTCGAATAATTGCCTTCTGCAGCAGCTTTGTGACTGTAAAGGTGGTTTGAAATTACTCAGGGGTCTAACTCAGAGACTTTTAAAGCTAGATAAGGCATAACCTTAACATTTCTCTGCCTCAGTTCTTTCACCTGGAAAATGCAGAGGATCTGAAATCTGTACACATTACCTCACGAACATGCTTAAAATATTTAAGGGGCAAGCTTGAAGGTGTGGTGGTAGAAGGCAGTTAAGAGCTAATTAGCCAGGCAAGAAACCTCTTTTCATTTTACCAGGGGAACAGAGGCAGATTGGAGGAAGTGAAGAGGGCAAGGCACTGAACTATCCTGCAAGTACCAGGTCTGTTTGGACTATGAGATTGTTAGGATATGCATTGTGCCTTTTAACATGCCACCTAACTAATACAGAGCAGAACAAACACAGAAGTTTCCTGCATTGGAAATGCTAAAATATATATGTAAACTCTCAATTAGACAGTTCTGGGACAACTCTCAGAGTCATTTTGCCCCCCAAGGATGTGATTGCTGAGCCTGGCATTGGTGTGGAGGTATCTCAATTTCATTCCAATGATCGTGTGCCCAGGCCCTCTGTGCCTCCAGTCACTCTCTCAAGGTGGGTAGTACTAGAAAAAGCTGAAAAGGTCAGGAGAGGGATATGTACCACGATCATGGGAACTTGGCTCAAGTGATTTGGAAAGAGAGGTTGCTATTACTCCATGACCTAGTTCTGATTGTGTGTGAAGTTACTGCCTGTAAAAGCTGCCAGTTTAATATCTCTAGAGAATAATTATTTTTATTTATTGGCCATTCTGTAACTTACTGCAAAAAAATCATGAGAATCCTGCCAAAGTGTCACCTCTGGTCAGGGACAAAACATCATAAACTGAAAACGAAGTATTACAGACACAGACATTGTGAACAGCACATCACCTTGTACTGATACAAACCAAATCGAAAAGAAAAGTTTACTTTAGGTTAAAACTTTTCCTCCCAGCTTTCTATTTTCTTAGTTGTATGTTAAAGTTTTGAGTGTTTCATTTCTGTAATTCCAAATATAAATAGTAAGGCTACTACTAGAAAGCATTGACTCATAATACTCACTAATATTGCTCCTGGGAGAATAATAGGGTCATTAACAAAACACAGTCATCACATCTATGGTCCTCGATGGCATCAGCCCAAGCTTTGTAAAAGAGTGTTCCTCCCACAGGGCTTGTGAGCTCATTCAGATTTCTGCCAGTTTCCAGGATCAAACCCATGAGTTCAAAGGATTTTCCTTGACAATTGGCTGCTGGTTCCAGTGCTTCACTTCCTAGGTAAGAAAGGCCAAAACTCTCACTGCTGTCAGACATGATGCAGGATATGCTTCCAGGCTCAATACTAATAACAGAGAGAAATTCAAGGGGGAAAACCATCCTATATAAAAATGAGACATTTATAGAGCAGTTTATTACACCCCAGCCAGATGCCTGTGTGAGTTTTGATGTTTTTCCTCCATGATGGCAGAAGAAGCCGAGATGTCAAACTCTGGATTAGACAAACAGATACTGTATCCAAAGTTTGGTGAGGTGAGTCCTGGTCTCTATGGAATATGTCACATAGCTACTAGGGTGGAAACAGAAGTTTGTCCCACACGTCCTGATCTTCTGTATTTATTTGTTTTGCAAAACACTGAGTTTATGTGTCTAGCTGCTATTTGAAACAGCAAAAGGTTCTTGATGGTCACCATATGTGTTTTGTATCATATAATGGATCCAGAACTCCAGCTAAACATGAAAAATATCAGAAAATGTGGTCTCCACAATCACTCATCCCCCGACCCCACAAGAATACTAAGTTTTGTGAAGAGGTTAATTTTGCTGAAAGATTAAAAAAATGTTCATGAATATTTTGATAAATATAGGGAAAGTATTCACAGAGCTCAGCTCAAATTTTTAGGTAGAATGTGCCACCACTTTTGAGAACAAAAATCCTGGATACAGCTAATGTGGGATGACTTACAGATATGCTTTGCAAATCACCCGTATTTTCTCATCATTTTGTTATAGAAGTAAGTCACACCTATTCTTTTTGTTGCTCTAATTTTGCTATCTTTAGCTTGCTTCACACCTGAATTTTAGATGGTATGTCTGACTCACAGACAGTATGAAAGTGACATACAGAAATGACTTCTTAAGAATGAAAAACACAAACTGTCTTATATTTGAGTAAACCTCTGAACTTGCAATCACATAATTATCTTTAAACTACTCAGAATTTCTTCTGACATGTATTTTCTCATTTGCACCTTATTTTAAAAATTCATGTAACTATGTATGCTATTAAGATATTATCATGGATCCAGTGTGTAGTCTTAAATATAACAATCTCTTAATGCACTCAGTTACAGTTTATTCAATTACTATTAAAAAAGTAAAATAGACAAATTATTTTTCAACAATCTTACTCTGGTTCTAAGGACCAAAAAAATTAGTTTGCACTATGTCTGAGGAAAAAAAATAATTGACTGATTAAAGGAAATAGGTCTGATGATAAAATTTTTGGTTATCTGAAATTGATACTTGTATTCTCTGAATTTGCAGAAGGTCAGTTGTCTATTTTTTAAAGTAATCACATAAAATCTTGGCCTTCAGATAAGAACAATCTTGTTATGACCTTCTTAAACTGCAGAGCAGTATCTGTCATATAACTTACTTTAGTGGAGACATATTACTGCTTCTTGAGTGATTTTTTGACAAATAGTATGAGAACTATTTAAATAGCTGAACATTTCATGACATAATTTTTAGATCAAATCCCTTGAATTTTATCAATGAGTTTATTAATGGAATATTTTAACAGAAAATTTATGGTGAAGTCTTATTTTTGAGCAGTAGATTAAATAGTTCAGATGAACAAAGAACTTTTCTGCTTGATTTTTTTTTTTTTTTTTTTTTTTAAGCCCCAGTCAGGTATTCCATG